>PVKN010016703.1:0-17752 GCA_004027915.1 Capromys pilorides | reverse complement strand
TTGCTATGTGTGCCTCTCCGACAGATTTTAGCCTAGCAGTCTCCCTCACCTCCAGCGATGCCCTCTGAGCAGGCCGCCGCCCTCTCTCACCCATGCACTGGTCGCCGCAGTCCTCCTAGTTCTACTCCACCCTCCCAACATCCTTCCTTCCCAACAGCCAGGGTGAGCTTCCTAGAGTGCCACTTTCTGCTTCTAGCGTATTGCTTCTTAGCCGCCTCTGAAACTAGCTACTGGGCTTGGGACACAGCCCCAGTTCTTTCCCACACCTACAAGACCTTTCCTGCCGTGGCTCCAGTAGCCTACAATCTGGTGTTTTGTTTTGTGCTATTAAAATATTTTACTAATTTTTTAATCGATATAGGGATGGCACATGTTTATGGGCTGCAGTGTGACATTCCCACAGCAGTCTAGCACAATGCATGATGACCACATCAAAGTCACTGGCATATCTGTCACCTCAGACATTAGTCATGTCTTTGTGTTGAGAACACTGAAATTCCTCCTTAAGAGCTATTTTATTTTAATGTATTTGGTATACAGAGTTTCACTATGCCGATTGGACTCGTAGTGATCCTCCTGTTTCCAGCCTCACCAGCACGGGGATTACAGGTACATGCCACCATGCCTAGTCTTAGTGGCTGGCTCTCTGTACCCAGGGGCGGGGCTGGTGCAGCATGCGGTACCAGGGATCAAACCCTGATCTCTGCGCTTGCCAAGCAGGCACTTAGTCCACTGAACTATCTTGCCAGCCCTTATGAGCTATTTTGAAATATTCAGTTAAATGATTCCTACCATAGTTACCTATTATGTGATAGAACATTAAAAGTTATTCCTCCTGTCCAACTGCATGTTTATACCCATTCCTTTTTTTTTTTTTAAATATATTTTTTTCCTTTTTCCTTCCATGTATTTGGTACAGGGTCTAACTATGTAGCTCAGACTCGTAATGATCTTCCTGTTTTCAGTCTCCCCAGTGCTGCGAGTACAGGAGTGCACCACTCTCTCTTTTTTATTTGTAAAAAACAAGGCAGCACAGGCTAGCTTGAATTTACTACGTAGTCCAGGCTGGCTTCAAACTCATCATCCTCCTGTCAAAGCTTCCCAGGTGCTGGGACTCCAGGTGTGCGCCGCGGTGCTTAGCCACCCACCCTAATTTTACTCCACTCTTCTTGCTGCTCTGTTCCGACCACTGGCCTTCCTCTACTCCTTGGAAGTGACAAGTCACTTCTCGGTCACTGGGCTGCTCTCTCTGTATAGAGTGCTGCTCTTCTTGCTGCTCTGGCTGGTGGCTCCTTCACATCCCCTGGACCTCAGCCCTTCGGCATGGCCTTCTCAATACTCCTCAAATTCTCCCCTCCTGCTCTCCCTGCCCTAACACCAGTTTTGTCTCTTCTTTAACAATTGTTATGATTTACAATTAATTTTCCCCCACCTCAGCTGCCAGCTCCACAAGAGGAAGGAATGTGTGAGCACTGAGTGAGGCTTGAAATGCATTAGCCAAGGGAACAACTAGCTGTCCCTTGATCGGTTCTGGGCCTCAATCTACTTCTGTTCCAATAAAAACTTAATCTTGTTATGAAATACAAGGGTTTTCAGGAGCTTGAAACAGACTAAGGTACTCCAGAGATTTCTGCTTATCATGAAAAGCTGAAACTTTACCTCAAGTCTGAGGCTATGACAAATGAAGTGACAGAATCTTCCAGGCAGGAACAGGAAAAGGAAGAAATTCATATTCACCAATTCCTTTGTGAGGATCAGGAGGACAGGACACAAACTTCAGCACCTCCGCTCGTTTTTCTCTCAAACCCCAACGGTAGAGGATTTCTCCATAGCATTTCTTAAAGTCATCAAACTGTTGGGTGTTGGCAGGGTCCAAAAGCCTGAATAAATTGAAAAGATTTTCTATTATTTCCTTAACTGTTTGACTGCTAAGGAGTGCTATAACTCTCTTCTTATATTACTCCACTTATGTTACTCCATAATGCAAAGAGCGCGATAGTAGCAGCCAAATGGTTAAAGAAAAAGCAAGCTCAAAGCTAGGTGTGGTGGTGGTGCAGGCCTGCAATTCCAGCACTGCAGAGGGGTGCTGAGGCAGAAGGACTGTGCATTCTAAGCCAGCCTAGACAAGAATGTGAGACTCTGTTTTAAAATTTAAAAGGGTTAAGATGTAACTCAGTGCAAAGGCACTGGATAATGCCCCACACCCCACCGTGGTGGGGGAAGGACAGAAAATGAGGAACAGAGAGGAAGGAAGTGAGGAGGGGGAGAGAGGGAGGGAAAAAAGCACAAAGCCTGATTCCACATGGTATTTAATATCCCATTCTTAAAGCAAGACACCTGATTTTGGAGAACTGAGAGTTCCAGAACTGCAGCTATTCCCCAAGAAGGTGATCACCTTTTGTTTTTGTCGTGTTGGTCACGTTCCCTCTCCCGAGGGTCACTGTAGGTGAGACTCCCGAAACGGAGCTCTTCTGGAGAAGACTCTCCCCATGGGGAGGACATGTGCTCAGCCTCTCTCCCAGCTGGAGAAAGCAAAGGGGGTGAGAAGACGGGCATCAGAGAAAGCATGAGAACACCGGAAAGTCCTCACACTATAGGGTGTGCCACTGATTCCCTAGAAGAAAAACAGACCAGACTAAAGACCCAGAAATATAACTAGGGGCCACGGACACAGCTCAGTGTCACAAGCTCTGGCCTGACAAGCCCAAGGTCCTGAGTTCCATTCCCAGCACAAAAAAAAAAAAAAAAAGAAAGAAAGAAATATAACAGAGCTCTTTGTCCAGGTGTTGTTACTAAGGAAACTGGATACTAAGTACATATAATAATGAAGCAAATGTTATAGAATGTTATGCAGTGATTATTCATAAACACTTGTTCAAATGCCATGAGAAAATTTCCTTGATAAAATTAAAAGTGGAATACAAAACAGTGTATATAGAGTAAACACCCATACCTGTGTACACACACACACACTGACAGATTAGAAGAAAATGTTCTACAATTGTTATATTTGGGTTCCAATTGTTATGGCTGGAATCCCCCAAAAAGGTCACTGAGTCGAAGGCTTGGTTCTTGACAGGCTTCTAGGAAGGGACTGGCTTGTGAGGCTTCTCACTTCTTCATCAGGGTGACCCACTGGGGAGATCATCACTTGTGACTTTACTGGAGGGTGATGGAAAGAGGTGGGCCTAGCTAAAGGCAGTGGGAACACTGTGGGGTGTGATCTGGGGAGCGACTCTGGTCCCTCACCCTTTCTTCTGTGGATCTCTCTCTTTTTTCTGTGTCCTAGATGTCTGAAGCACCTAGGTTTCCACCACCAAGGTCTGCTTTTGCCTTTGCCATAGGGCTAAGAGCAATGGAGACAGCTAACCATGAACTCAAACCCTAAAACCATGAGCCTGAATAAAGTTCACCTCCTTCATGGTGTTTGCCCTCACAGCAACAGAAAGCTAATCAATACACGAATGTTAATGGATGCTATTCCTAAGTGATAGATCAGTTATTACTATTTTCTTCTTTTAATACTTTGCTTTTCTTTATGTTGTACACATATTATTTTTATTTATTTATTTTTTAGGAAATAAAGGCTTGCTATATTGCCCCAGGTGGCCCTGAATTCGTGAGCTGAAGTGATCCCTCTGTCCCAGCCTCCTGAGTAGCTGGGAATATGGGGATATATTATAGTACCTGGTTCATATATAACTTTTTTTTTTACACTTTACTTATTTATGTATGTTATGGTCGGCTCAGCCTGTGGTAGAGGAGGGGCACAGCACGTGGTGCCGAGGATCGAACTGTGGTCCCTGCGGTTGCCTAAGCTTGCCTAAGCAGGTGCTTTAGACTGCTGAGCTATCTCACCTGCCCTCATATATAACTTTTTTCATTTTATTTTATTTTTATTTATTTATTTTTTTTAGGACTGGGGTTCAAACTCACAACCTTGCACTTGCCAGGCAGGCACTTGTGCCATGGAGTTATCTCCCCGGCCCCCATTTTTTTATTTTTAAAAATTTTTAATAACTTTTATAATCCTGAAAATTAAGATCATTTTTAAAAATGAAATTTCAAAGGTCCGGGGAATGCAAAGACATCTATTCATGGAATAGACCCGATGGCCAGTTGTGGCTGAACCCAGCTTTATTTATCTACACTCTTTATTTCTTGAAACTGAAAACAGGAATGAGGTGGATGATAGGGAATAGCAGGTGGTCATGGAAAGACAGAAGACAGAATAGGGCATGGTTTTGGGGGTAAACTATAGAAAATTCCAGCAACCACTTTTCAGCTAGAAGATGCAAAGCAAGCCAGCAGAGTCCAGACCACTCAGGAAACAGTCCATTTAACATGTGAGGCCAGGCCTTCCTGGCAACGGTAACCCTATCACACTACACTGAGAAGGAAACGAGAAACAAAGGAAAACATGGAGAATGTGCACTAGCCAACGATTATACAGTGGTTTAAAACTTCAGCTGCTCAGAGGACTTTTTTTTTTTTTTTAACGTATATTTGGTACAGGGTCTCACTATGTAGCTCAGACTTGTAGTGATCCTCCTGTCTTCACCCTCCTCAGCACTGATATCACAGGTGTGCACCACCACGCCTGGGCTCGGTGACCGGCTCATCTCGCTCAGGGTCTGGGGTGGTGTGACATGTAGTGCTGGGGATCAAATCCCAGTCCCTGCACTTGCCTAAGCAGGCAGTCTGCTGGACTATCCAGGAGGCTGGGCTTTTTGGAAGGTGAACAGCCCACAGCTGTGAGTGGACTCAGCTAGGAGGTGGGCTGCTGGGGTGTGGCCTGGGGGAGTTGATCTCCTCCCCAGCTCCTCTCCTCTCTGCCTGCTTCCTGGCCGCCATGGGACCAGCAGCTTTCCTGACATCAGGCCCTTCCTGCCTTGGATCCAGCTGACCATGGACTCTAACTGTGAGCAAAGTGTCTCCTTCAACTTGTAAGAGTCAGGTTTCGGGTCCCAGGGACAGGAAAGAGCCTGAGGCAGATTGCACCTGCACAGCTTGCACACAGCTTTGAGAGGGCAGACTACCGACGCAGGCAGCATCACTCCCAACCAACCTATGTTCCAGCCACCGGTGCTGAGGCCTGGGTCGGACATACTGGAGCAGGAGCCCGAGGAGGTAAAGCTGGGCTGGATGGAAAGGGACACACAGGACTGACATCAGAATGTTATTGTACATCAAAGTTTATGTTTTGGAAAAAATCAGATACAAACCTGAAGGGCACATACTTACATATCGACTATGGGATACCATGAGACTGGAAGACCGGTTGGGAAAAGACCCGAAGGGGTTCGGCAGCCCCTGAGGCCGAGACTGGGCTTCAAACACGCTGCAGAGCATAGCCAAGGTCTGAACATCCCGCAGCCGGCAATAGTGCGCCAAGCTAGAGAAACACGTAAGGAGAAAACAGATGAAGAAGAGTAGGACTGCGGAGGGAAGCCAGTCAGTCACTGGTGGTTACTGTCGTGAGGCAGAGTGCGCCTCCACAACCCTGCCAGGCACTGTGCCTTATGGCCTCGGGGTCTGACTACTGTGAGTCTGGCTCTGTTTGTTTTGGAATAATGGGTATCAAAAATTACAGACAAACGCCCGGGTGTGGTGGCGCCCGCCATAATTCTAGCACTTAGGAGGCTGAGGCAGGAGGATCGGTATGAGTTCAAGACCAGCTTGGGCTACAAAAGTGAGCTCAAGGCCAGCCTGAACTGCATAGGGAGACCCTGTCTCAAAAAGACAAAACAAAAAAAAAAGAAAATCACAGACCAACTCATTATCCACTCTAAATATTCTGGCTGGCACCCAGACTTGGGTGCCAATTTGGTGCTGTGTCCCATGAATCATGCAGGTTGGCCCAACACTGACATAAATAGCTGCATGCATTTGGTTAGAAGATACCTTGCTCTTCAGGCCATACCCCATAACCTAAGAGAACCACGGTGCGAACAGCAGGCCGTTCACGGACCGTGGAGCTTTTTTATACAAATAGGAGCTTTTTTATTCTCATTTTTCTAGCACTAAGGATTGGATTCAGAGACTCATGTATACTAGGCCAGTACTCTATTGCTGAACTGTACTCACAGCCCTTTTTAGGTTTTTCTTTTTTTTTAAATTATGAGACAGAATATCACTTAATTGCCCAAGTGTGGCCTTGAACTTAAGATTCCTCTGCCTCGGCCTCTTGAGCAGCTGGAATTACAGGCATGTGCCATCACGTCTGGAACAAATTTGAACAATAAGATTGACAAGGAGTATTTTTATCTTTTAGATATTCCTGTCCCTTTCTTTTAGGACTACTGTGCTAGACTATGAGTGAGGGATCAGAAGGTCTTTGCCTCTGTCACAAAATAATGTACCTTCCTACTACTTGATGCCTAATATTTTTAAGTGTTTTCACACTCACCCTCATCAGAGTCCCAGGTGAGCTATATAGATTGCGTTATTACTCCTGCATTAAGGACAAGGCAACAGGGCAGAAGCAAATGTTTCAGGCCTGGAGCCTTGATGTTTCAGAGAACCAAGTGTCTTCCTCGTCATAGATTATTTGTGTACTATAAGACAGCTTGTCATATTTCCATGCAACACATTGGAAACAGACTCAAATGTTTTCATAAGTTACCTAAGAGGGTGAAAGGGTCCTTGTGTTGGGAGAACACAAACAGCAACACCAATTCTCTAATCTGTACCCAGGACCAAACTGCACCGCATCCAAGAAGAAATGTACCAGCTCTAGCATTCTGTGATTTACAGACCAACACAGGAATCTCTGAAGATAAGAGCCCGAGGGCTCGCACGTCCTTGCCATAATATGGCTCTAATTCCTTCTGCTGTAAGTTTATTCTGCACAGAAGTTATTTCAGAGTTAAAGGGAAAGATCCTACTTCTTCTTCTCATTCCTTAAGCTCCTGCATCTTGGTCTTAAGCAACAGCATCTCCAGCATTTACAGACCTACAACTGACATCACTCATTTTCCTCACTTTTAGTTCTCAAAACGTACAGCGACTCCAGTAGCTGTCGTCCAAATGGATGCCGTGCCCAGGGTGTTTCCAAATCTGGGTCTGATTTCGGACCAAGGCAAAGGTCTGTAGCTACTGCAGCCAGCGACCAAACCTGGGCAGACCAAAGAGAGAGATGCAAATTCAAACTAGCAAGGACAGGAAAAAAAAAAACCAAGATGGAGCCACCTGTCCTCTACCTACAGCCACAAGGCTGGCGTCTGAAAGCACCCAAAGCAGGAAGCCGACTGAGGTTTGGAACTTTAGGCCCTGCTCAGACCTCCTAAGTCAGAATTGCATTGTAGACAAGACCCTCAGGGCGACTGTGTGTACTATAGCAACTGAGAAACATTAACTTCAAAACTTTTATTAAGAAAACTTCAGAGAAATAACAGTACAAAATGACTTAGAGGGATTCTCTGTTTAACCATTAACTCATGACATTTTCTGTTGCTGCATTAGTAAACTGGCTTGTTCTGTTGGCTCTGTGATTTGCCCCACAACTCTCCAAACATCAGTGCCAATCCTTTTCCTTGATTTTTAAGACCCCAGCCACCTAGTTTTTATGAACATTAAAGAAGTAAGTTGAGGGCCGGCGAGATGGTTCAGTGGTCTAAAGCGCCTGCTTAGGAGGGCTCAGGCAACTGCAGGGACTGCGGTTCGATCGCCGGCACCACATGCTGCGCCAGCCCCACCACCAGGGCAGGCTGAGCCAGCCACAAAATAAATAAATAAATAAATAAATAAATAAATAAATAAATAAATAAATAAATAAACAAACAAACAAACAAACACAACAAGCAAACAAATAAATAAAATTAAAAAAAAAATTAAAAAAAAAAGAAGTAAGTTGAGCGGGGCATGGTGGTACATACTTGTAATCCTGAACTCAAGTTCAGGAGCAAAGAAGTGCACTGTATACATGGTCTAAGATCTGTCCTTTCTTAGCCAAATAATGAAAAAGTACTGCTTCCATTAGAAAAGTTTTCATATACTCGGGGGTTAAAAAAGACCAGGTCAAGACTAAAAAGACTTGGCTTTCTTTTTGCTGACACCGATTCTAAGCAATACCTCCAAATCTGAAATCTCATGGGTCCAGCAAACACTAATGTCCATTAAGTGTTAAATCCATGCTCATGCTGAACTCATCCATTATAAGTGAAGTCCCCATCCCCTTGACACCATTAAAAGTCCACTACGACAGTAGTTTTGGTAAGTCTTTTTGTAGTAGCAACATATCATTGTATACCACTAATTGGAAAACACTACCCTAGATTCTATGTAAAGCTCAAAAGGAAGACTGGGCATGGTGGCGTGCACCTGTAGTCCCAGCTCCTGGGAGGCTGTAAACAGGTGGATCACTACATGTCTGATTTAGTAGTGAGACCCTGAACACCCTGTAGACCCTAAAAAATACAGACAGATAAATAAATAGATAAATAGAGATAGACAGCAAGCTCAAAAGGATACATAATACATAAACTTTCCATCAAGGAATTTATAATCTAAGAATGGTAAACTAGAACAGCAGTAGTTGTACCATATAGTAAGCATTTCCCACCTGCCAGCTACTTCCTGAGACTTTCTAGATACTGTCTCACTTAGTTCTCAGAATGAGTTTTGAGGCTCAGAAAGCCTATGTGGCTGGCCTAGGCTCACATAAAAAAAAAAAAAAAAAAAAAAAAAGTGTTGGAGCTGGTGCCTGTCTGAAGCTATGAGCCTTCCCAATTCACTCAGCCTGCCCTGCCCTTCCAAGTCTACTCTTCCAGAAATGTACTGAAAACTCCAAAGCAAAAAACTCATGGGAAAAAAAAACTCATGGAAGTAGTTTCTCCTTGGGGAATGTTTTTTTCAAACACGAACCTCGAGTCCACCTTATTATCACATTCACCAATCTTTTTACCATCCTATGAGAAAACTATTCTTAGGGTTCTCATTGTACAAGCACACTCCAGGGCTGAGGTTAAGAGAACCTGCTCCAGCTAGGAAGGCAAGTTGTATCGTGGCCTTCTGCTGTAAATTCTGAATTGCTGCTATTAGCTCAAGTTGCTCTCTCTCTCTCTCTTATTATTATTATTTTTCTGAGCTTTTTTTTTCTTTTTCTTTTTTTTTTTGCGGGACCGCGGTTTGAACTCACGGCCTTGCACTTGCCAGGCAGGCACTTGTGCCATGGAGCTGTCTCCCCAGTCCTCTATTTTTTTTTTTTTTTCTGAGAAGGGTCTTACTGTGTAGTTCAGGCTGGCCTTGAACTCACAGGTATCCTCCTGCCTCAGTCTCCTGAGTGCTGGGATTACAAGTATGTACCACCATTCCCTGCTCAACTTAATTTTTTAATGTTCATAAAAACTGGGTGGCTGGGGTCTTAAAAATCAAGGAAAAGGATTGGCACTGATGTTTGAAGAGTTATAGGGCAAATTACTGAGCTAACAGAACAACTGTTAGTAATTTCCACTGCTCAGTGTAACTCTCACACTAAAGAATAAGATGGTATTAGCAATGGAGAATAGATTAGTGGGTGCCTAGGGCTGGAAGAAGAAGATATAGAGAGGTGACAGCATTGGGCACAGGGTTTTTTAGGAGTCATGAAAATGTTCTAGAGTTGTTTGGGGTGACAGTGGCACAACTCTGAATACACTAAAAGCTGCTGAATGGTACATTTTAAATGTGTAAATTGTATGATATACAGACATTATAATAAAGCTATTTAAAAAATACTACAAGAACAGCTTGCTTTAATACATTGCTCTGTTCCTCCCAAGATGAGGGCAATTTAGATTTTTGTTAAGATTAAATCATTATTTTAAAACTGAACATCTCTAGCTAGAGGAACACTTTGGTAAATATTTTATGAAATGCTAAAAAATGTTTAAAAAATGCTAAAGAAAAAGAGCTGAGGGTGCAAATGGCAGAGACACAGGTATACCAAATTTTGGTATGTAACAATCATTGTGCTATGGGAATAAATGCTTTAGGATTTTCGCTACCGAGTACTGTACAAATAAGCAAAATATCCAGGGTGTTTGGGAAGCTGCTGTAGCCCTAGATGTTGGCAAGAAGAATGGTGAAAGAATTGGAAAATTTGAAACGTTCCTAATCTATAACTACCAAGTGAAAACAACCTGCTCTTACAGAAAAACCCAACACTCCACCCGTAGGGGTGCACGGTACCTGGACAAGATCCTTCCTTCCAACAAGCATGGCGGAAGTGGCATTCTTCTGACATGTTTCCTGAATATCATTCACATTCAATCTGAAAAGTTTTTAGAAGAATAGAAGTTTCTCTCCATTCAAATTCCCTAAGTGTTCCTGGTTTAACACACTAAGAACAGCCTCTCTGGTTGTCACTCAAGAGTATTTCACTCTGCTTTGGTCCCACGCTCCTTTCCCTCTGATGAGGGAGAGAGCATTAGCCAGAGCTGGAGTTAACAGGGCAGCTGGAAGGTGAAATTCCTAACCACTCTGAAGTCAGGATAAGAGGCCACACTCAAATACTAATTTTCTGACTAGCTTCTCTGTGGCATTCCCAAGGCTTAGGGGATTTAAGTATGTGCAACAATGACTATGATTTCCACACAAAGAGTGCTGTGCTGTGTGTGTACTACAAAAGAAATCTATCATGTGTTCAAGCTCAGGAAGGAGCAGGGGAGCCACAAGCTGACCTCTGCAAGCTGCTTCACCCACCTCCCACTTCACTCAACCACAACAGCTTTGTTCGGTCTGTTTTCCATATTAGGTGAGGGAGGCTGAATTCTTCTAAGGTCCCCAAGATTCTTGCTCCCTGCCATATATATCTTGCACAATCCCCCTCCTCTGAATTGAGGTGGGGCCAGTGATGACTGACCTCATATCACACCCCTGATTATATTACTAAGCAGCTGACTTGGAATTTCTTCAAAGGCAGACTATCCTGGGTGGGCCTGACCTAAGCAGGGCAAGGGGAGGGTAGTGGAGGTTAGAAGGGTCTGTGAGCCACTTCTACTGGTCCCAAAGATGAAATTCAGAGAACCCTTCTACAGCTGCAAGATCTGAATTCTAACAACCAAATGAGCTTAGAAGAGGACCCTGAGCAACAGAAGAAAACATCATTTCGCCCATGTCATGATTTCATTTGGGTGGGATCTGAGGCAGAGACCTATGGAAGCCACACGCAGAATCCTGATCCACAGAAACTGAAAGGTAAACAATGTATGTTGTCCTAAACTGCTAAATTTGCAGCAATTTATTATGGAGCAACAGAAAGCTAATACACTGGGCTTCTAAAACTGCTTTTGAAGAAAAGCTTCTAACATTGAAAAAAAACTTTTTTTTTTTGCCAATCCTACAAAATGAGCACAGCATCACTGAAATCTTGAACTTACATGTACAGTTCTCCCAGAGACTTGTGAACAGGAAGGAGGCAGGAAACATCCTGGATGATGACCTTCCCAGCAGCCTTGATGGGGCGATTGCCAGTGTCTGAACCCTCACGCTTACTTTTCCATCTCCTTGATTTCTGGGGGAGACATCAAGATGTAACTAATTGGGACTTTGAGGGGTGGAAACCTACAGTTGTGGAGCTCATCACATTTGCATCATTGGTAATTTGCAGACTTTAAATTACATCATGCCCACAATTACAAGAATCAGCATCTGTAGGAAACAGAAGGACGACAAAGGGCGCTGGACTCTTGATCCAAAATCCTAACAGGAAGGTAGGCACCTACTGCAGGGCTATCTGCACTTTGCAGGTGCTCCAGAATCAATACCAGGAAGCCAGTATTAATGAATTAATTTAAAAACAGCAGGTAATTAAGTTAGTAAAGGTCCCCCAAATGCAGGAGAAGAGCGAGTTTTAAAATTGAGTTCAGTACTAGTTCAAAGGTCTTGCCTGAAACTATCAAAAGTTTTGTTCTCCGTTTCAAGATTTTGTTGCTATTTTAATTCAGATACAGCAGTATGGGCTCTGCAAACCTTAATCTATGGAGGAAAACAAAGAAATGTAGCAGCTCGAGGAGAATTAGCCTGAATGATTTCTAAAAGTGACCATTTTTGAAGGTCAAAAGTAGCTGAGTCAGAGGATTCGCTAATGGACAAGGAGACACGGGCAATTGCCCCAGTCTCCAGAGCTGTCCCTTTAAGTGGCTCTCTGTAAGGAGTCTGTATGTGTGGAATTGGAATGTCCTGGAAAACGAGAATTATTAAGCATCACCCCATCTGGCATCTTCCAGATGACAACCAGACAAAGGAGCAATACTGTATTTGATATGATTTCATTTCCAGAAATTAACAAAGAGGTCACCAAAGCGAGTTAACTAAGGAAGGGGCTGACATATTTATTAACGAAGGAGACAAGAGGAGCAAATGAAAAGCACCTGCACTTGGGAGTCAGAAAATGAAGGTCAGCTGGTCCTGCTCTCAGTATGACCCTGAGCAAATTAATTCTTTATTGCAGATTTAGCCTTATGCACGTCACTTTCTTTGCTAGCTGACAACTTATGGCTAATGGTGAGCCCTGCTGTCCCATCTCTCAAGGTCAGTCAGGGGGTAATAAAAATATGAGTGCAAACTACATGAACTGAAATGCGCAACCTAAAAGTAGCTAATTATTATAAAAGCATATAAATGCTCGGGAATCTAAACGAGCTACTATTTAGATTACTCATAAGAAATCCATTTTGTACATGTGATTTTTATATAATCATTCTTTGATAAATTATTTTGTTTTTTTGCAGTACCAGGGATTGAACTCAGGACCTTGCACTTGCCAGGCAAGCATTTATTCCACTGAGCTATCTCCCTGGCCCACTTTGATGAATTAGTCTTGGTCTAAAGCCAGGTATTTCTTAACATGGGTGTCCCAACTAACCCCAAAGGTGCCTAAAGCATGTAACTTCCTAGAGGGCTGGCATGTGTCTTGGAACTTAATAAGTCCAGGACATCTTGACCTAGGGCAAGGGAATGAAGCTCTTTAACTGAAGCATTTGCGAATTGTTTTTCACAACATGTAAGTACTTATGCTGCACTATCAGTTTGTAACCTCAACACATTTGATCTTAAGTGGTTCTGGGCCCTGGAAGATAGCTCAGTGGCTTAAGCGCCTGCCTGGCAATCACAAGGTCCCGAATTCGATCCTGGGTACAAAAAAAAAAAAGCAGTTCTGCTATGACTTACTACTTATCTATGTAGGTTTTGTGTATGTGTGTTTTGTTTTTGCTTTTGTTTTTTTGTGGCAATGGATACTGAATCTAGGGCAGTCCCAATAAACCACCTCCCCTGTCCTTTCCATTTATTTATTTTTTAAGTTTGAGGCAGGATCTCACTAGGCACTGCCCAGTCTAGCCTCAAACTCTCAATCCTCCAGCTACAGGCTCCTGAGCAAGTCATTACTCTTGAATACAGAAGTTTAATCTACTTTTTTTTTTTTTTTTTTGCGGAACTGGGGATCAAACTCAGGACCTTGCACTTGCCAAGTAGGCACTTGTGCCCCAGAGCTATCTCCCCAAGCCCCAATCTACTATTTTGGGTAGGCCTTCAATTCTCTACTGTTCTGGCTCTTTTCTCAAGAGTAACATGATACTAACAATAATGCTGTCCTTCAGCCACAAACATCCTGATTTGCGTGCAGGTAAGGGAAGGACAAGTCAAAAAGCAAACAGCCCATCAGCATGGGCTGGAGCCAGGCAGTGTTAACTGACATGCAACAGCCATAGTCACACGGGGACTCAATGCCATGCATGACCTGGTGTAGGGAGGGTCATTTAATGCAGATCTTCCCTGCAATGACAGTGAATAGCACAGGGTGTGTAACTAGCCAGAAATGACATGCTCATCGGTACCACACAATTGACCATCTCTAAAGAGATTCAGGGCACTGAAAAAAATCTATGCTAAGAAGACTGCCTGCAATGGAATACAATCCATCTAATTTAGTCTTCCAGGCTGGCTGGAAAGCTTCTAAACACTGTTCCAGGAAGTTGCTCCGGCTCCTTCCTTTCCTTGTTAACAAAGAGAATGAAAAGCACTTGAACAATTCAACAGCTTATGACAGCTGAAAGATGGATGCATTGGGGAAGATGGGGTCTGCTAGCACTTAGCACACACTGAAAGAACTATAATTTTCTGGCTTTTAAAGCAAACCTAAAAAAAGCACATTATATATCATATGAAGCCACTCGTGTCAAAGTGGCTCATTGGCGAGTAAGCTGGTTCATGTGGAAACTGACAGTGAACGTGTCCAAGTGTACAGATGTTTGACTTAGGACTTGAGATTGTGCCTGTCGGGGCCACCTTAGCTCCTGCTGAAGGATGCCTCGCCCTGAGTGGCACGCAGCTCACCAGGGCTTGTTCTGGGATGGCCTCATTGTGTAAGGGGATGTTAGGCCTATTCAAGATCAGCTGCACAGAACAGGTCTGTCAGGCTGCTGAGCCCACTCTTGTTAAGTAGCTTTTCAGGACTGTGTGTGATTTTAGGTTTAAAAGGACAAAAATTAAGTCTACCTGTTGATGGGTAAGTGGTTCATTTTTAAACAGATTCATTTCTGTATGTAAAAAATTACCATTTGATTCAAGTGTGGCCTACCCCATACTACCCTACACCCACTGCGTTCTTTAGCCACTCTGCTGCTGAGCATCACGCCTGTCCATTCAAGCTGAGACTATTTCAGGCAGGGCTCAAGAGTCTGCTCCACACGTGTGCTTAGGTCGGACAGAACAAAGCTTAAGAGTCTGCAGAGATGCCTCAGGACTCTTCCCGTTTGTAGTCTTGAGTTATAAATATCTGTAGAAACAAACTAGTGTGTGCTGTCAATACTTGATGAAAACGCAGACAGTGGTCTTCTGCAAGTTTCTGTAATTTTCCTTCACTAAATTAGGGAAATTGTATTTCCTGGGATTTCTTGAGATACCAGCCTTCCAGGATTTTCCATTTGATCTGTACTAGATGAACAGGAAGTATCTTCTAAAACCCTGCTCTGCTGCCTCTAAGCGCCAATAGAAAGTGGTTTTCCAACATGGGATCACCCTGATTCTAGATGCCACTTGGAACCAAACTGTAAAGCCACTATGGGATACCACTAGTAGTTTTTATTAATCCAGCAAGGAATAACTGCAAAATATTGTCAAAAATTCTTCAGGGACTACAAAAAAGTGCTAATTTTTGTTATGTTTTTAATTGAGTGGTTGGTTTTATATATGAAATGTCTTCCTTTCAGGTGACAGGGATCACTACTCAGTAATCCTAATAAGTGATTATTCTAGAGATTAAATATAACAATGCTCCCTATATCTCTATTATCAAATATTCGGGGCCTTAACATCCTGTCTGTTCTCTAACAAAAAGACAGATACATTTTTAGGGATTTTCCTGAAGCGGGTGAGAGATGAAGCTCAGCAACACGGTGAGCTCAGCAGCACGACTGCTTGCCTACCTGGCAAACTGGAGGTTTTGAGTTTGACTCCTAGTGCTCACCAAAAAAAAAAAAAAAGATTTCTTCCAGGGTGTTGGCAATAAAAAACCATTCCTGTTTCATCCACACATCCCTTATAACTGACTTCACTTTTACTATCTTGCAGGCCATTTCTGGGAGTCTCTCTTGTCTATGCAACAGACAGCTAATAGCATAGAACAATGATAAGCTAGGCTACAGTAGGTTACTCCATCTGGGTTAAGGAAGAGCACATGGACCAAACTGCTCCCAGCCTCCTGCGCTGCTTCAGTCCCTCTCTGAGGGGCTTCCGTGTGGACACTTTTTCTGCATACTTCTGGGAGGAAAAGGACTGTGTTTTTTGGGTTTTTTTTTTAGGTCTTTTCAATGCTCCATCAACAGAAAATGTCCCTTCCCCACAGATTTCATGAGAAGGGACTGAGGGAAGAGAGACAAAGCAAGACAGACAAATTATTACGTGATGAGCTCCAGGATGCCCCTTTCGAACATCCCGGGAAGGTGTTTGTGGCATATGGCAAAGACAGGAGGAAAAAGGAGGAGGGGGCGTTGGCGCAAAGAGCACTGAATGACAACCAACAGCCAGCTTGCGACTGTACCACCAGTGTCACTGCTACAATTGGAGGCAACATCGATGCCAGTAAATGGGTTAAATGTAAAAGAGTAAGCCCAAGAATAAGCCACCAACAGCTTCGCAGCAACCCCATCAACAATGCATAATCAGCACAGTGGGCAGGGAGCCAAAATGAGTTCCTATTTAAAGAGCAGTGAAAGCAGGGACTTCTGGCAAATCGGAGGAGCTCTGGCAGCTGGGTCAGCTAGGACCAGCTTTTTGAGAAAAGGTGGCCATGTCAGTGGCTCCCCGGCAAGTTGTTGGCAGCAGTGGTACTTACTGGTCGGGCTCCCGATTTCAACTGGCTTTTACATAAAAAGGCTACAGGACTGTTTCTCTCAACTTTGTAGCACATGAAATCGACCTGAAGCCTGAAGCCTGCCTTGAGGTCACCTTGGCACTACTGAAACATGAAGGGGATGGGAGGAACACAGAAGAGGGGAGATGGCCAATAGGGGTGAGCAGGAAAGAGGGAGGAACGGGGGAAAACCATAGCAGAGGTTTATTGGCAAATACAAAAATACTGACAGTAAGGAAAAAATTTGCTCTAGAAAGTTCCCAAAAGATAAAACTAGCTTATGTACTGTGCTAATGAGGCAGGTAGGCACACTTCCCTCTCTAAGCTAGACCAGAACTATAAGAGCTGAGGTTAAGCGGCAGAAGCCTCTTAGATCTTCCTCTGCTCCCCCCATGCCAAAGGTAGGCATTTAAAACTCCACGACCTTACACAAATGCTCTAAGTGAAATCAGGTGAGCTAAAGTCATTTAACGGGGGCTCCCTGCAAGAACCAGTATTAAGTTCCACTTGCGAAGAAGTCCGTCTGTGGTCCTCCCCAACATTTACCCACTTGTGACCCCACGATGGAGCAAGGAGGCAGTCCTTGGAGCGGGACTCCTCAGAGAGAAGAATTTATTGTTGCTGGTCCTGAAAGCCAGTTAGCCTGTCACTTCAGGTTCCTCAAAGCCAGGCAGGTGGCATTTTATTCTTGGGCCTCTGGGTAGAGACAGGATTAGTTAAGGAGAGCATTTGCACAGCGCACAGTACCGGGAAGTCGTTAATTGCTTGTATGGACCAACGTCGCCGGGCAGAGCGAGGAGACATCTGTGCGTGAAAACGTTACACCCAGGAAGAGGGAAGAAAAACACCAAGAAAATTAAAAGGGAAAATATAGAATAATATGAAAGTTTCCCCCACATCTACTGGATTAAAAGGTATAGATACCACAACACTGGGAATGGAACAGTGAAAAAATCGCTGAGGCCCAGCAGTGTTCCACCCCTCGACGCCCCACCCCTACCCAGCACAACGCAATCCCAGCTTCCAGTTGGCCGTTCTTCAGTCACTTTCAGGGTACAAGGAGGCTAAGGTTAACATGGCTCTGCCAACCACGCAATCAAGGGCTGAGGTGTTTGAACAAGGGCAAAGAGGACAATGTAAGCAGAGAAATGGGGCAAGAGTCTGTGCTGCCCCTCCCCGCGCCTTTGAATCAAGGAGAAGGAAGCACTGATGGAGGTATATTCCTACTCCCCAAAGGAAAGTTCTTCCTTAGGCTTGGTACCTGGCTCGGGGGTGTGTGGTTAGGTGGGGGCTGATGAGAAAATTGCACGTCTGGACAGTGGGACTTCAGGGTCACTTTCAGAGCTAGGCTGGGGAGCCGAGAGCCCTGGAAAACAGGGGAGGAGGGGGGAGGGGAAGGGGAGGGTGGGAAAGGAAGAG
>PVKN010016702.1:0-17738 GCA_004027915.1 Capromys pilorides | reverse complement strand
AATCTCAAAACAAGAACAAAAAATTTAACAATGGTTGTATTACATATCTTCATCATCATGATAGCCATTCTTTCTGGGGTGAGATGGTATCTAAGTGTTGTTTTGATTTGCATTTCCCAAATGGCTAGCGATGCGGAGCATTTCTTCATGTATTTATAGGCTCATTGAATTTCTTTCTCTGAGAAGTGTGTGTTCATCTCAGATGTCCATTTCTGGATTGGATTGCGAAGCATTTTTAAGGTAAGAATTGAAGCTCAGCCTCGATGCTGTGGTCTGTGGGAGGCACTGAGGTGGTGTCAGAGGTGCACTGAGAAATACTAACCTCTCTGACCACTGAAGATCAGGTGGGCTGAAGGGGAGGAGGCTGTGTGATCCTTATCCTGGTGAGAGAGGAACCCAGGACTAAGATAGTTGCAGTAGGACTTAAAGAGGAAATTAAAAATTAAATTAGGAGAGAAACCCCAGGACTTGCTGAGCACCTGGGTATTGGCGGAGGAGGTGCCAGGTATGAGGCTCAGAATTATGACTTCTGGGGGCCTGGGACCTACTAGACAATGGCTAGCACTACTGGAGATCTGAGGAAAATATGTTGAATTGTCTCTTGTCCTGAAATTCAGTTAAGAGGGAAGTCAGAGTATCTATGGAGTGACTGAATGACAGGACAGTCCAGGGGGATGGTAAACTTTGCCAGTAGGTGCCAAGGGCTTGGGAAGGTTCATATGTGTCCTCAGCACTTTGTTCATTTTATTGAATGGGTGATGTCTTCTTCTGGTCCTGCTGGACCTCCTGACCTCTCACCCCTCCCTGAACCTTCAAGTCCTCCTGCCTCTGCCTTTTAGGGCTCCCACTCCCCTGCTCTCTGGCCTCTTTCTCCCAGATAGCTCACTGCGCCTTTCCCCTCCCCAGGGGGTGCTGACCGGGTGCAGATCAGAACAGCTCTAGCTGAGCTGGCCTCACACTGCTTTCCTCCTGTCCCTATGTCTCAGATGCCCTGATCTTGCTTCTGGTTTCTAGGGGCTATGGTCAGTGCTTCCTCTGGGCTTTCCCACTTTTGTTTAAAGCACTCTTGCTCCCTCATCTCCTCTTCTAAGCTCAGCTCAAACAGCCCTTCCTTAGGAACAAGCCCCTCATGTATTCTACAGCCAAACTGGGAGGCAGCTGGAAGTGAATGTAGCACTTCAATAATAACACCAGGGAAACAGGCACCAGCTGAAATGTTCATGGCAAGTGGACATGAGGTCATCTGATGCAGGTGGTCTGCTCGGGCTCCACAGAAATAAGCAGGTTCCTCTGTGCACTCATTGCTCTCTGCTCCTTTCATAGCCCTTAACGTGGTTTGCTGAGTGACTTCTTGATTCAACTTTTTCTCCCATTTATACACTACATATTCCATGAAAGCAATGTTTCCATTGTATTTTTGGCACCCGAGACACCTTGTGTGTAATGGGAACTTCCTTGACATTTAATGAGTGTACAGATGAATGACTGAGCTCTGATTTGTGTTGCTCTGTGCCAGGCACAAAGCATTTTCATTACTGTGTCTTGGATGGTTCCCATCACTGTCGTGCAGATTTCATTTTTATCCATTAAGGATCTAGAGATTTAAGTAAGTAGTATATCACTTAGTTTGTTGAGAACTCTTGGGCTAGACTCTACATCCAGAGGTTTTTTTTTTTTTTTCCCCAGAAGGATCTGAAGAAGAGAATACAAAAGAGAACCCAGGGTGGGTGGTGCCAACCCTGAGCAGAATGGGAAGATGAACTGAGGACCATGTGCCAATGTCCCATAGCTCCACGGAAATCCGAGCAGTGCTCTAAGCTATGGAGCTCAGAGAAGAGCCACAAATAGCTCTTCAGGCTCAGGGAGGCCTAGCAGTTTTTTGTTTTACATTTATTATGGTAAAGCATATATGATAGAGAAGTAACCATGTCAACACTTCCAGCATACTTTTTTTTTTTTTTTTTTGGTGGGACTGGGGTTCAAACTCACGACCTTGCACATGCCAGGCAGGCACTTGTGCCATGTATGCCCTGGGCCCCAGCATACATTTCAGGGGCATGCAGAACATTCATATGGCCGCTGTCTCTATTACTTCTCTCAGTTCTGGGACAAAGTACCCAACACTCAAAATTAAGGAAGGAAAGGTTTACTTAGCTCGCAGTTAGTGGAGGCTTCAGTCCATACTCAGCTGGCTCCAAGGCTGAGTGACACAGGGCAGAGAGCATCCGTTCATGGTGGCAGCAAAGAGCAAGAGAGCAAAATGGAGTAGTAGCAGTAGCAATGGCAACAGAGAGGAAGTCTGTCTCCCTTAGGTTGCATTCAGGCTCTCTGCCCCAGGCTGGGGACAGTACTCACACCCACAATCCTCGCCGCACTCACGCCATGATCCCAGTAGCGCTCACACCCATGATCCCAGCTGTCTTAGTTACTTTTACTCGTTGCTGGGACAAATACCCGACACTCAAAATGAAGAAAGGAAAGGTTTATTTAGCTCACAGTTGCTGGAGGTTTCAGTCCATATTCAGCTGGTCCAAGGCTGAGTGGAACAGAGCAGAGGGCATCAGTTCATGGTGGCAGAACAACCAACTCACTGGAGCAGAGAGTAACAGCTCTTTAAAAAGTCTCTTTGTACTCAGTCACTCTGATGTGGGCCCATTGCGCCCTAGGGTGGAACCAATCATACCCCAGGATGGGCCCCTGATCCCGCTCTAGGGAGGAGCCAATCATATCCTAGGCAGGCCCCAGGTCATGCTCCAGGGAGGAACCAATTGTAACATATAATCCTAGTGGATCATGACTCATGTCTCAAACTCTAGAAGTCCCCGTCCCATGATTGCATGAGGCTTTGTAGGGACAACTAGACATAAACCATAACACCAGCACTAGATCAAGAATTAATCACAGGCTCTAGGAGCCCACCCCATAACTGCATGAGGCTTTGGGGGACAACTAGACACAAGCCATAACAGCCACCACCCATCTAGAAACTTTCAACTTCGCAAGCATAAATTCTGTACCTGTTAGACACCAGCTCCACACTCTCTTCACCCCCAGCTCCTGGCAGCCACTGTTGCACTCTGTCTGTGAATTTGACAACTCATGTTACCTTGCGTAAATGGAAGCAGACGCTATTTGACCTTTTATGCCTGGTTTATTTTATTTAGCATAATGTCCTCTAGGCTCATCCATATTGTAACATGTGTCAGAATTTCTTTGCATTTGAAGGCCGAGTTACGTTCCCTTTTGTGTATACACCACATTGTGTTATTCCCTCATCTGTTGATAAGCATAGGCTCTTTCCACTTAGGGGCTGTTATGAATTATGCTGCTGTGAGCATTGGTGCAGAAATATCAGAAATATCTGTTCCAGTGCCTGCTTTCATGATTTGGGTATACATTTAGAAGTGAGACTGTCGTATCATCTGAAAAGTTCGTTTTGCACATAGGTGTCCATACTCCCTGTAAACAATAGTTCTTATTTCTCTCTCTCTTTGTCAACACGTATTATTTCCTTGTTGGTTTTTGTTTTTGATAAGTTACCCCAAAGAGTGTGACATAAAAGCTGGTAACTTTGATTTGCATTTTCTTAGTGATTAGTGATGCTATCTAAATGATTAGCATTTGGGGACAACCCACTTGGGACCCCCCTCCTGTCCCTCTCTTGGACAGGAGCTTTCTTTCCCTCAATAAATGTGTTCTGCTCATTAAAAATAAGATTAGCATTTTTATATGTCCATTGGCTATTAGGACATCATGTTTGGAGAAATGTCTATTTAAGATTTTTGCTGGTTTTTTAATTGTACATTTTGTCTTTTTTTTTTTTATTTTAGGGAAGGATCTACAGGGTGTTCAGGGTCTCACTACAAGTCAGAGTCTCACTACTAGATTGGACTCATAATGATTCACCTGTTTACAGCCTCCCAAGAGCGGGGATTACAGGTGTGTGCCACCATGCCCAGTCTTAAAAATCTCAGTGTTTTTTTTTTTTTGGTTTGGTCTGGTTTGGTTGGTATCAGGGATCAAACTCAGGATCTTGCACTTGCCAGGCAGGTGCTTAAACCACTGAGCTATATCCTTGGCCCATAATTGTGCATTTTGTTCATGAGTTGTAGAAGTTTTAAAAGCAATTCTGAATGTTAATCCCTTGTGAATGTAAGTGTATTCACTTACATTCCATAGTTCACTTTTCACTGTCTGTATTTGGTCCCTCTTTATGATACAAAATTTTAAATTTTGATGTTTAATTGATCTTTTTTTCTTTTGTTGCCTTTTGTGGTAGATCTAAGAAACCATTCCCAATTTCCATGCAATGAAACAACCTCCCTGATTTCCTCCTAGTGGGTTTCAATGGTTTTAGCTCTTATTTTGATCCATTTTGAGGTGATTTTTGTATGTGGTATAAAGATTCAAATTCATTCTTTTCACATGTGAATATCCAGTTGGTAAAAGGATTGTCCTTTCCCCATTGCACTAGCTTGTCACCCTTACCAAAATCCATTTTCCTGCTGGGCATGGTGGTGCATGCCTATCGTTCTAGCACTAAGAAAGCCAAGGTTGGAAAACCACCATAGGTTCGAGGCGAGCCTAGGCTAACGAGTCAGATCCTGTCTCAACAACAACAGTAACAATAGCAACAGTAACAACAGCAACAACCAAACAGTTTGCCCATATATGCAGGGGCTTATTCTGAGCTAATTCCATCAGTCTATATACCTTTTTTATATGGATACTACACTGGCTTTTTATGTTTTATTTTTATTTATTTTTGAGACAATATCTGATTAAGTTACCGAGGCAGGCCTTGTGCTCACCTTCTTCCTGCCTTAGCTTTGGTGTCGGATTCCAGACTCTCACTGTAATGCCTGGCTTACTGTTTGCTTTTTTTTTTTTTTTTTTTTTTTTTTTTTTTTTTTTTAGAGGAGTGCTGTGCTCACAGTAAAATTGAGCAGGAGTTGCAGTGATTTTCCATATATCTTTGGCCAGACTCTCCTTCCTATAGCCTCCCTCAACATCAGAGTCCTGCATCAGAGTGGTCTGTGGACTATAACTGATAAACCTGCACTGATCAACCCTGTGATTACCTGAAGTTTACAGTAAGGTTTGATCTTGCTGTTTTATGTTCTATGAGTTTTGTAAAATATGTACTCCATTATCAGAGTATTTTCAGTGCCCTGAAAATCATCTGTGCCTTTGCCTGTTAATCTCATTTTCCCTTTCACATTCTGGCACCTATTAATCTTTTTACTGGACTTCTCATGGACTGTATCCATAGTTTTGCCTTTCCCAGAATGTTATAGATTTAGAATCAGAGAGTATATAGCCTTTTCTAAATTGGCTTCTTTCACTTAGCAATATGTAGTTATGGTTCCTCCGTGTCTGTAGCTTGACAGCTTATTTCTGTTTACCACTAAAGAATATTTTATTGTCTGTGTGTGCCACGTTTAATCCAGTCACTTACTAAACACCATCTCACTTGCTTCCAAGTTCTGGCAATCACAAATCCAGCTGCCTTAAACATTCATGTTCAGGGTTTTGTGTGGACATGTTTTCAGCTCATTTGACTAAATGCCAAGGAGCATAATTTCTGGTTCATATGCTAAGAGTATGTTTGGTTTCGTAAGAAACTGCCAAGCTATCTTCAAAAATCCTTTTCATTCCTACAGAAATGAACGAATTCTTGCTGCTCCATAGCCTTGCCAGCACTTGATGTTGTCAATGTTTTTAATTTTTCCAGCCTAATACGTAGCAGAGAGTGATGTCTCGTTGTTTTATAACAATGTAGCTTAGTTTTTAGTTTTGATATTAAGACATGAGTTCTCTAACTTTGTTCTTTGTCAAAAATTGTTGGAGTATTTGAGGTCTCTTCTAATTTCATGTGAATTTTGAGATTTTTTTTTTCTACAGGGTCTCATTACACAGCTTGGACTCATGATGATCCTCCTATTTTTAGCCTCCCCAGCACTGGCATTACAGGCATGCGCTATCTCATTGGCTGCCTCAGCATGTCCTGGGCCAGGGCCCATGTGGCATGTGGTCCTGGGGATCGAACCCTGGTTCCTGCACTTGCCTAAGTAGGTGCTTAGTTTGCTGAGCTATCTCGTTGGCCCTATAAGTCACTTTGGATAGTACTGACCTCTTAAATAATACTGTATCTTTTAGTGTATCAACATGGGATGTCCCATAGTGAAAACATTTTTTGCGCCTTTTTAAATGTCTTTCCAGAATGTTTTGCAGCTTTCATTATATAAGTCTTGCATCTGCTTGACTAAGTGAGTTTGTAAGTATTTTATTATTTTTGACATTATTGTGAATAGAATTGTTTTCTGAATTTCCTTCTTTGGATTGTTTACTATCACTGATTTTCATGTGCTGACTGAGTATTTGAACCTTTTCTGAATTCAATTATTATTTTTCACAGTTTTATGTGCAATATTTAGGGGTTTCTCCTTATGAGACCAGGTCCTCTATAAACAAATACAATTTCCCCTTTTTCCTTGCCTTTTCTTTCTTTCTCTTGCCTATTACTCTAGCTAGAACTGCTAGTGCTGCGTTGCCTAGAAGTGGTGAAAGCAGGCATCCTTCTTTACCCTGATCTTAGAGGGAAATGTCTCAATTCTCTGCCACTGAGTACGATGGTACCTGTGTATGCAAAGACTTTTTAAAGGCATTTCAAAGGAGGTAGGCTTATGAATTCTTGGTATGTGTTTAAAATTGTGTGCCCTCATCTTTCTGGCACTTGGCATAGTGTCTGGCGTATCCTGAATAAATACAAAAATGTAAAGAAAAGATAGCTTCTCAACACTGAATGTACTAGTGGTCCTTCTGAGCAGTGGGTTGATTTGGTTTTCACAAAGGTGGAAAGTATTGAAGGACAATGAATAAGGTGATAGTCTGTCATCATTTTGTCCACTGATAAGGACTAGGAGCCAGGTCCTCATGGGCGAAAAGGCCACTTTGATCTTCATGGGTTTTAGCGACACCTCTCTGACTATCTCTCTTGTCTCAATGTCAGCGCATAACAGCTGGAATAAAATAACATATGTTGCATCTCTTGTATTTATGATTACCGAATAAATAGGGTACATCCCGTTGGATGCAAAGAAAATGAGTGAAATGCTATAAATTATAGATGGAAGTTGTTGATTCTAATAGAATGTGTAACATATGCCTCACTTTGGCACTGCTTTGAACTAATGTAACTGATTTAAAGGGCTGGAGTCTGCCTGCCTCCTGTTTAATTTGGAAGGACTGGAAACCATGGAGTTCCCACTATTTCATTAGTCATGCCATGTTCTTCCACTGGAGCTCATCCCCTCCAGTTGGAGTAGATAAAAATTCTGATTAGCTGTAGTCTAAGAATGGGAAAATCGAATGATTTTATTTAATGCATTTGGCATTTCTCTTCATGTGGGCCATTCACAAGTGAGTTTTAAATATGAACTAGCACGTCCTCATTTTTTCCCTTTAACAAGGTCATCTGAGTAATGGATTTTAAAAACATAGTCTGTAAATGCAGAACGTGTTAATCACTTGGAGAGGTGGCAGGATAGAAAGAATTGCTCCTTTTGTCTTAGTGAGAGACTTATTTTCAGCTGCAAATAATCTAAACCATAGAGGGTGCACAGAGGGGCCTTCTGCATATCAGAAATATGTCTCCAAGATAAATCCCATTTTGTGGGGCCCAAGGGCAGGAGCACCAGCCAAGCTCACAAAGGCCTGTGCGAAGGACCTGGAAGCTGAGGCCCAGGGCCACTCCGTCTGTGTTTCCAGGCTGCACGGTCTCATCTCGTCTTCTCTCTCCACATTGTCTCTGTTCTTTGCTCTCAGTCAACTGGCTACCTTTGCTTCTCTCTGTGCACAGCCATCCACGGCTCCCCAGCTCTGCCTTTTTATTAGTCCTAGTTCAAGGGCCAGCCGAGGCTGCCAGGCATCCCTGATTTGTACATTCCTGGAAGTCAGAATCTGGTTACCTCATTCTCAGGCAGATGACCACTCTTGGCCCACTCATTTATTAAGTCAAAAAGTCTCTACTGAGTTCCAGGAACTGTTCCGGGCTCTGGGAATTTATCTTGCCCTTGTCGTGGGGGGAGAGTAAGACAGAAACAAGAAGAGAAGAGAGGACAGACAAGAGAGAAGAATGGGAATATCAAATGATTTTATTTAACGCCTTTGGCATTTCTCTTCATTTGGACCTTTAACACGTGAGTTTTGAATTTAAAAGCTTTGAACACTTATTCATTGGGGGCTAGGTTGAGGGTTACAATTTTCAGAGCAATGGAATCTGGAAAGGGCTAGATTCAAATCCTAGTTCTTCCCCTTATCAGCTCTGTGTTACCTAGGGCATGTCAAATTACCTCTACCAGCCGGCGGTTTTTAATCAGTAAAGTAATCCTTTCTGGGGTAGGTATGCGGATTAAAGTGAAATGGTGCTTGGGAAGCTGGTGGTATATATAGTATCTGCTGCATGGAATCAGAACACTGATACTCTGAGAAGAGCATAAATACTGCCCTAATCTGTTCTTCGTCTACAAATGGGAAAGGGTATTGTCTACCTTGCATTGCTTATATCAAGGATTAAATCATGTGATGTGGGCCTGTGGTCAGGAATTTGCACGTAATGGGTACCCAGCGTGGTCACCAATCCTCTTCTTCTTATTAATCACTTTCCCCCTTACTTTTTCTAGTTTCCATTTGGCCGACGCTTGCCTTGTGACATCTACTGGCATGGAGTTTCATTTCACGACAATGACATACTCTGTGGTCAAGTGAACAAGTTTCCAGGTATCTGCTATTATTGTTAGCATTTGAAAGCATTTCTAGGGCCGCGTCTCAGAGTACAATCTTCTGCAAAAACATGACAGTGTTTTAAGATCACATTTGAGGACTCCTAATTGGCCTTCACAGCTTGAGTTCTGCTGCACTGCTAGTACCTGGGGAGAGAACTTAACAAGAGATAATAAGGATTTAAACCACTAATGGTTTAAAGATGCAGATGGGCTCTCAAAGCCTTAAAGACAGACTTTCTTGGTCTAATTCTACTGATGGGAGAACATGACTTTCACTTGTTAGGTTACAGATATGGTACGGGGGAGGATCTAACGAAAAGACTATTTTCTCAAAATGAAATAGCAGAACGTTGCTCATGCTGGAAACCAAAGTGCTAACACTGCAGGAATAAATCACAGAAAGTATCATAGTGGAAGGTACATTTTTAAAACTGAATGTACCAATCCCTGGACTATTATACACTGTACCATCAGCATGGGATTTTACCCCACGAGGAGGATTCAGGGTCCAAAAGTGTTAGAGTAGCAACACTGCCAGAACACTAAGAGGCTGCCTCCCCCACCCAGCATCCTCCTACACTTTTAACAAGATACCAACCATCTTTCTATAATTCCTCCCAAGCCTTAATCATGTTCAACATGGTTACAGTATATAATTGCCTGAATATAAAGTCTATTTTCTGAATAGTATATTGCTTTTATTTGTATTAAATGGAAAATCAATTTACACTTTTTTGGCATGATATCCCATGTGTTTAAGAAAACCACTTCTCTAGACATCATACACTGGTTAGTTTTGCCATATGCACTTGGAGGTTTTCATCTTATGCAGACTTACGATGTCACTGCCACAGGCCTTGCTTTGCTCAGATTTACTGAGAAGGGGGTCAGGGAATTAGCTCAGTGGCATAATTGCCTACCTGCCAAGTGCAAGGTCCTGAGTTCAATCTCTGGTACAAAAGAGAAGAAGAAAAAAAAAGAGAGGGAGAGGAAGCAGGAGAAGGAGGAGAGGGAGAGGGAGAGGGAGAAGAAGAAGGAAAATAAGGAAAAGATTACTTAAGATTCACAGCACAAAACGCAGCATGTTCAGCCAGTCAGTGTGAAGTAGTTCTGTTTAGCAGAGAATTACTACTCTACTAAACCCCATGTGTTGGGATCTAGTCTATGTCCCCTGAAGAAAGATCAGATGCAAGGAGACCCATCTGTCTTGGCATAGATCCTTCAAAAAGAGAAGCATCTTTCAAAGCTGTTCCGTAGCATAACTTCCAAGGTCCTTGCAAGAAGTATGTAAATTTATAAGAGTAACCACACTCCTTAAAGCCTATCACCGTGGCCTCCTACTAGGTATTTTTACAATTTAACAAGCAGGGGTCATTTTACCTATATGTTATGTTATCTAAATAATACAGCTAACATTCTACCTTTATTGGTTTTTAGGGGAACAGAGACAGAAAGTCAACATTAGGTCAAATTTGTCCTCAGGGAAGGAGAAAGGGTTTGTTAGAGAAAAAGACTGACTCTTGCAGACAGGGTTTCTGCACACCGGTGTGATGTATTTTCTGTCTTGCCACTCAGAGAAAGGATACTTTTTGAGGCCACTAAAAGCACTTCTTGGGATACAAGGAGAACACAATTTGGAAAGAAGCAGTTCATTGAATGCAGCAGAGCTCCTAAGACATGAATCACCAAATGAGGCCTCATCCATATTCTCTGCCCTGCTCTTGCTGCATCTAATGGCTGAGAGTAGGAAAGGAGTAGCTAGGGGTCTATATTTGGAAAGAGCATTAGAAATATAGACAGAAGTGCTCCTGAAGGACTAGTTTTATGAAAGGTGATAAAAGAACATTCATTCCAAAGAAGCAAATTTGTCCCATCCCATATTCCACAGGCCAGTGAGTGGAACATGTAATTTTCCACTTTACTAACAGCAATTAATTAGCTATAATGACAAAGGTTCTGGAACCTCTGGGCAGAGGAAGAGTGTCGCATCCTCTCTGCCCTGTGACAGCCAGTAATCCTCAGGAGCAGAGTAAATTCCCAAGATGTCCTTTGGTTCCTGTTATGTCCACACTTCCCTCTGACTCCTATATATACCATTATTCCAAAACTGTCTAGTAAATTCCAGTAGATGGGACAGGCAAGCTTAGATGCTTTACATACTGTATAACTGAGAACTTTTATGTATACACATGGAAATAATTTGTGTTAGAATGTTGATTTTGGGGGGCGATTTATTTGTTCAAAATACATTTTTTATCTTAACTGATGAATTCAGAGTTTCTATAAAAAATAATCTGGCTTGGCACGTTGGCACACATCTGTGATCCCAGAACTCCAGGAGACTGAAGCAGAGAGTTGACAAATTTGAACCAGCCTGGGCAACTTAGCAAGACTTTGCCTTAATTAAAAAAAAAAAAAAAAGGCTGGGAAGGCTCAAGGTTTAGTTCCCAGTATTGAAAAAATCTGATTTAGATATGTCTTTGGTTTAAGGAAGTCAAAAAAGATAAGTTGTCCACTTACAAACAATAGGTCTTTGCCAGTTTCAAGGCCTGAGATATTGGCAGACTCTGTGATGGTGCCTGAGAGCTGGCCATGAGGAGGGCCTTTCTGTCCTAGAGGGAAGGAGGCTCATGAGGAACCCCTACAGGTGGCCAGCACAGCACTTTGTAGGGATACAAAGACAAGGAGCAGGGCATGCAGGGGAGAGTAAAGCTCAGTGTAAGTGCTCTACCAGAAGGGCCTTGCAGTGCCGGGGAGTTTGCAGCAAGGACATGCACCCAACCCACATTTGCTTGGTAGCTTAGCCTAGGCAGAGGGGCAGATCCTGGAGAAAAAGATCTACCCATGAACGGAGCCTCTGGGGGTGGAGCAGAGCTGGTGCAGAGTCACGCAGCACTGTGAACAGGCTGCTCCTTCAGGCAAGTGGTCCTTACTGGTTCAAGTGGGTCAAGTGAGTGGGACAATGGAGAACGGATATGTAGGAGCCTAAGGACAGCATTGTTAAAGACTGAAGGTAACAGGAAGCCATGGAGACATTTTAAAGCCAGAGAATGCCTGTGTTTTAGAAAGATCAATCAGCAGGTCACACTGGAGACAGGTGGAAAGGCCAAGAGAGGAAACAGAGATAGAGCTCAGAAGCTATTGTCGTACCCAGGCAGCAGAACTGATTAGTGCTAATGGGAAGAGAGGAAGGTGAATCTGAGTTTGTTTGGTGGTTGTCATATATTTTTGTTGAGAATTATTGTTTTAAATGCTACTTGGCTTGTACAGTGCTCCAAATACAAGCTCATTTTCTTTTGTTTTCCTCGGCATAGGTAGGGCTATGCAGGCAAGCTGGAGGATCTAACTGTTCCATTCTTGGTTGACTCCAAGGGGATGAGATCTACCAGGGCTTGTGGCCTGAGAGTATCAGGCAGACAAGCCTAGGCCTCAGGAAGAGTAGCAGAGGGCAAAGCTTTGGTGTTAGAAGCTCTACCTTGAGTTAGGCAGTTTGCCCAACTGATAGAGGAACTGGCAGCTAGGTACATCTAGGAGTGGACTTTACCAAGAAACCGAGGTAGTCAGCCCAAACAGAGCCTGTTAGGGAAGTAGTGGGACCCCAGGCACTGAGCTGAAGTCACAGGCAGGAGTTGAGCCTGTTGGATAGACTTAGGAGAAACAGAGGTAAGGTTAGAGAGAAGAGGAGGAGCACTGCAGAAGACAAGGCAAAGCCTCAGCTCTTTGTGTTCCTAAAGCCACTACTCAGACACTTGTGGGCAAAAATATATTATTGAAATTTGGGATCAAGCAATGGAACCTAAGAAAAACATATCAAAGCACCCTTATCCAATTGAAACACCAAAGTTTAGGTGAGACTTTTAGCAGACAGAAGCTGATGGTTAGATCTAGAGCTTCCACCTCAAGTCAGAATGAGTCCTGGGGCACAGAAGGGGCGCAGGTGGGGAGGCATCAGGCCTTGCAGCTTCTTAGAGAAGGGAGGTGAGGCATGGGGCTTGGGGCCTGAGGAGCCTGGCAGTGACCTCTGTTTCACACATTTATTCTGGGCACATGTGCCCAGGCTCTGCTAGACACCCAGCTACTCTTGTCGGAGTTGTAGTGTAAGAAGATGACACTACCCATACTTGTCCCTGAGCTACTGCAGAGGCACAGGTGCCACAAGCTTGCACATGGGGTCTAGTGAGGGGCCAAAGACTCTCTCTGGTAGCACAGGGTGGAAGCACAGCTGAGATATGAGAGAGGAATAGATGCTGAGAGAGTGGACTCGAGGAGATCTACACTGGTGCCTCCCAAAGACAGGCGTTCAAGCAGGGCTGGAAGTGAACCGTAGACAGCCTACAGGCAGGAAGCAGAGGGTTCAGCAACCACTTTCCCTACTGGTGCTTCTTGTGTTGGCTGTTTTCAGCTTAGAATTGCCCAGAGAAGAAAAAGTCAACTTGAGAACAGGTCTCTCCACTAGTATGGGGACTGAGGAGGTAGAGGACACCAAGAGCCATTGCACAACACCTGTAAAAAAGCCACTAAAATGCAGAAATATCAGAACACTAGCTGGGGGCACCATCTACTTGGTATGAAGAGCTCTACATTAGATTTTTTCCACTTAATATCGTAACTAAAATGTTAGTCAAATACAAGTTAAATGCTTCCAAAAATGTTGAAATTTTGTTCTGTTTCCTTCATGTTCAACTGTTTTATAATTCAAAAATGCTAATTTTGTTGGCAAATAAAGAAAATAGCTGTAATTTTCCACATTTATTTCCTGGAAGCCTTAATCCAGTCCTCAGTGACTTTAATATTGAAGAGTCCACGTTAGCCAGGGATTATTGGAACTCGGAAGCCCTTCTGTTTCTCATTTAATGCTGCTCTGTACCCTTCCACAAAGGAGTTGAGAACCTGGGTGCTGACACCATCAAGCTGCAACCTTGAGATTTATCATTCAATTTTTAACATATTGAGGGGAGCGAGATGTTGGTTACAAAAACCTTCCTCTTCAGAGCTTCACGTGTCTCCTGAATACAGACACTGAAAGGCATTCATTCATTCTATCTGACTGGCTCCATTCAGAATGTGCAATAATTCAGCTATTTGAAGCTGACATGAAAATTTTCTACCAAAAATAACTTTGCTAAGCAAATTTCTATTGTCTGTAATGAAACTATTTAGTCTCTTTCAGGGTGAAGGCTATGTTTAGCCTCCGTTTTTAGCAGTGATGTCTGCCTTAAGAAACAAGTGGCCTAAAATTCACAATAATTTTCACCCATTTGCTTAACCATTACTAAGATATATGCTCAGTTTCCTCTCTTGTCAGTGTTATTAATGATGTTAAAAGGAAAAAAAGAAGCTACTATTGTTTTAAAGTGTCTTTTAAGTCAGACATTTCAGTCCCTTTTGGGTGCATTAATGCCAGTTGATTAATGTCAATGCCAGTACTTACAATGGAAGAACACCTGTGGATTGGTCATGTTCCCTTCCCCTGCTTAAACTAAAAATTGTGTTATGCATCCTTCCCGCTTCCTGTCCTTGATTCAAGGAGACAGATTTTTATGCTGAACCATGTGTATTTTTCTATTTTATACCTTTAATACTCATGAAAGATTAAAACAAAGCAACTTAATTAAGCTTCTCATAATGTCACTAGAGTCCACTGGGGAATATTCTCTAGGGTACAAGATAGAAGGAATCTAGAAATATGTGTGCTGGTCCCAAATTAAAGAGGGTATTAAATTTTAAGTACAAGATAGGAACACTTCTCTATTCATTACCCATGGGGATGACAAATAATAGAACAAGAAACTAGGTGAAAACATAGCCTTTCAATCCGATGCTTCACTTTTATGAGAAAGAAACCCATCTATCTATTTTCATTAGTTTGCTAGACCTTTTCAAACCATGAGTTATGCCTGTGGGGCATAACTCATACCTGCTTTATTTTATTTTCTAATGCTGCCTGAAAAAGTGACCGTGGTGGGTGGGGAGGGGGTGGGTATGTCACAAGTCCCAAATAATAGCTGCTTTGTAGCTGGTGGCCCGCAGTTGTGCAAACCTCACAGCTTCTCTTCTCCGCAGGCATGACGGAGATGGTGCGTAAAATTACTCTGAGCAGAGCAGTGAGAATCATGCAGAATCTCTTTCCTGAGGAGTACAACTTCTACCCTCGCTCATGGATTCTGCCTGACGAGTTCCACCTCTTTGTTGCTCAGGTAGATGGCTCTCTGTCCCCATCACTCTTCAATGACATCATGCTTGCGACTGTGTCCTGGGTCCTATGGGCTGCGAGTTGGGCCACTGGGACTCTAGGAAGCTGGGCCTGCTAAGGGAGCCTCTCACCCATGTGCCACAGGTGTTGGCAGCCATCAAGGCAGCTTGTAGAGCTGGCCAGGTTAGGTGACAGGTAGGTAGATGGAAGAAATGAGTCCTGACCCAAGGAGATAGGCCGGAGGCTGATTTGGAGCTGGATAATGGAGTAAGGATACTGGGAGCCGTATCCTGAGGCAGCGAGCCTGAGCAGGTGCTCCACAGTGGGGCCATTTGGGGGAGCCCTAGAGGCAGGGTCTCCCCAGCTTTTGGTGTTATGAAATGTGGGTGGCTGGGCTCTGTTGAAAAGCCAGGCAGTAGATATAACAACCCAAGGGAAAAATCTTCAAAGCATTTTACTTCAAATTTGTTTCAGAATCCATTCTCAAGTGGCCCATCTGTTTTACCTTGAAGCAATATGTTGGAGCATGAAATTCTTTGGTGCTTTCACTACTACAGGAAGCGGAACTCAGAATGCCTTTGGTAGCGCTTTACCAGATGCATTTAGGACTGTACGAAAGCCTCTGGCGAGCTCTGCAGCCCAAACCTTGCACTATGGGCTAACTGTGCAACACATGCCTGTGTAATTGTGAAATGCTCAGTACCTTTTGGTGGTCCTACTGTGTTCCAGGCATTATACCTAAAGCCCTTTTAATAGTCACAGCAACATCATGACCTCAGTTTTAGATGTGACCACTTTATGGGTGAGAATGAAGCTTCGAGAAATTAAGTAGCATATCACAAACTAAGATTTTAATCTAGAGGAGATTCTGAGGCTTACATATATTAGCGTCTATTTGAGTATCTCTATATTTTTTGGTTTTAATATTGGATTATAAAACTTATAATAAAGTTGCAATTTACTGAGCCCCCAGAATCTTGAAGTGATAGTTTATAAAAGTGTTCTATGAGATGGTGGTCACATGGGCCTGTGCACATTTTAAAAAAACGAATCTAATTAACTTGGATGCATTTTAATATATAAAAAATTATACTTCAGTAAAGCTAATTTTAAAAATCATTCTTAGCTGTTCCTCTGTAACCCTCCAGTTTCCCTGTTCTGTGCTGCTCACTCTGTTGTCTCCATGTGGCCCACCTTTCCCTCCCATCTCTACAACTATGTCTAATTCTTATATATGGACAAATTAAGATGAGATCCAGCTGCCTTCAAAATCTAGAAAGTGACAAGTGTCTCTATTACCCTTTGCTAAAGTCCCTTTGGGTCCCTTTGCAGTCAACTGCCTTAATCCCTTTGCCCAGGCAACCACTGATCTGCAATTTCTCTATAAATTAGTTTGGCCTGATTTAGAAACTCATATAAATGGAACCATATCATATGTAGTCTTTTGAATTTTTTTCCTCTTAGAATTGTGTTTTTGGGGCTAATCTGTTGCATGTGTCAGTGGTTTATATTTTTATTGTCAAATAGTATTCCATGAGTGAATACACAATATGTTTATCTTTTCATCAGTTGACAGGCATCCAGGTTATTTCTGGTTTGGGATATTATGAACAAAGCCACTATAATAATTCATATACAAGTCATTTTGGGTTTGATGTAGTTGCACATCAAACTCCCAGGACTAAGGAGACTGAGGTAGGAGGATCACCATGAGTTCAAGGCCAGGTTGGGTTATATAGTGATTTTAAGGCCAACCCAGACTACACAGTGAGATTCTGTCTCAAATAAAATAAGTAATTTTTTAAAAATATGTTTGTTTTCTTTCTCGTGGGAAATACCTCTGAGTGGAAATGTTTTGATCATATAGTATGCATATACTTGTAAAAATGTTCCAAAATTCATAAAAGAAATTCTAAAGTCATTGTATATCTCAGAGACATCATATGAGAGTTAGAACTGCTCCACATCGTTGCCAACATTTGATATTGTTGTTCTTTTTAACTGTAGAAGATATGATGTGCACTTACATTGCTTTACGGCTTTAGTTTATATGTCCCTGCTAGCTGGATAAGTAAATTTGTATACTTTTTGGGTATTTAAATATGTTCTCTTTTGGGTGTTTAAATATGTTCTTGTTAGGGATATGTTCAAAATTTTTGCTCACCTTTGCTGTTATTTTATTTTGAAGTCATAGTTTACATATTTTAGATTTGTCTTTTATGTGTATATTATTACTGTGTGTGTATATATATGTGATTTAAATATTTGAAGTAATGAGTTACTGTTTTAGAAGATACAGGTGTCTTTTGGCTTTCAAGGAACTGGTTCTTCTACATCCATGTTGTCTGGTTTATTGGCGTGGAACATTTAAAAATAATCCTATCACCAATATTCTTCCTTTCCTTTTTCTTCTCAGGAGCTTGAACCTAGGAGGTGCTGGCCTACAATCCAACTTCTTTTTATCTTTTCATTTTTGAGGGCAGGTCTTCCCACTTTGGCCAGGCTGGCCTCTAGCTTAGAATCCCTTTGTCTTAGCCTCCCAAATAGCTGAGAGTAGAGGTGTGACCACCACGCCCGGTTTACCCTCTCTCTTTTTCTAATGACCAATCTAGCTAAAGGTTTGTCAAAATTACTGATCTTTAAAAAAACTTACAATTTTGTTTGTTCCATTTGTATGTCATTGATTTCTTCTTATTAAGATTTCTTTCCTTCATTTTTCAGTTTAACTGATCTTTTTTCTCAAATAGCGTGAATGAAAG
>PVKN010016701.1:0-17736 GCA_004027915.1 Capromys pilorides | reverse complement strand
GAATGGAAGAAACAAAGAGCCCAGACAGCAAACCTATTTGCAATAGGGTACCTAGCATTCCAACTATCTACCCCTTTAAATGTGGATGGTCTAAGTACACCAACGGAAAGACAGAAAATGTCAGAAGAGAGTAAAAGAAATCCAATTACTAGGCTGTACATTTTTATATAGAGACACATAAAATAAAAAAAAATGGAGAAAGATACATCATGCTAACAGTAATCAAAATCCAATTCCATGTAATTTTTGTTTCTCCAATTGCATTTTGTTAGTACAGGTTTGCAGCACACACAGCTTACAACCATGTTGGGCATAGAGTTACATGCACATAATATTGTTTGTTTCTTTTTTAAATACCTCCCTCACCTTCCCCCATCTCTAGATTCCCTATCCCCATTTTAATTCTTGTTGATATTATTCATCTTAGCTCATGTTATGCATATCATGTTTACATTAACTGAAGTTTCTACATTCCTGTACATCATAAGTCTTTATTATTATTTCTGGTTCTACCCTCTTCACCCCATGCCATTGTTCCTTTGGTCCTCTTCCCTGTTGTAAGAGATCCATCCTTTTGTCCCCTTCTACCCCTCTTTTATTATTCTCTTTGTTTACACTTTGCCTCACTCAATAAGAGTTACCTCGTGTATGATATTTAAGCCTGAAACATTGCTCAATTTCAAACAAAACATACTTCAGAGCAGGAAAAGCTATCAAGAATAAGAAAGGGCATTACATAATGATGAAAGAGAAAAGTCTCCAAGGAAACATAGCAATACTTAATGTGCTTTTTCCTAGCAACAGGTCAAAGTATATGAAGCTGAAACTGATAGACAAATCCACTAGTATACTTGGAAACTTCAACACCCCTCCATCAATAGTAAATGACAGATCAATCAAAACTGACAAGAATATGGTCAAACTGGAGAGACCATCTGTCAGCTGGCTCTAGTTGATATTTACAGAGTGTTTCATCCAACAATAGCGGAGTGTAAATTCTTCTCAAGTTCCTAAGAAACGTTCCTAAAGTGTACCACATTCTGGGCTATTAAATGCATATTAACAAATTTAAAAAGAGCATAAATGATGCGATGTCTGACCTCAAGCCATAAGAAAGTAAAACTAGGAGTCAATTAATAGAAATTGAACCCACAACACCCAAATATCTGAAGACTCAATAATATATTTCTAAGTATGAATCAAAGAAGCATTAATGGTAGTTTTAAAATATTCTGAGCAAAATTAACATGACAACATAAGTTATCAACATTTGTAGGATGCATGTTTCTGAATTCTTACTGCTGATGCATTTAATTTGCCTGAAACAACCAAACTTTACTGATTGTATTGTGATAGTTTGGTAATGGATATTGGCAAGACTTTGAATTGCTGTACACAAATTTTTTCTTGTATACTTTGACATTGTTTTTTTCTATTTACAATCATATGTGACATAAAGATATTTTGGTTAATAATGAACTGCATATGGAACAGAGATTTCATAAGATTACACGGAATTGAAAAAAATGTTATCACTTAGTCAATGCCATAGCCACTGTCACATTCCAGAGCAGCCCATCCCCGGAATGTTTATGGTGATGCTGGTATTAATAATCTTACTATATGGCTAGTACCAGAAAAGTACAGAATACACATGCCAGATATGGTGACGTGCACTTATAATCCCAGCACTGAGGGCAGGAGGATCACAAGTTCAAGTTCAGCCAGGGAACATAGCAATTTAATAAGACCCTGTCTGAAAAGAAAAGTAATTAAAAAGGGGGCTGGGGATACAGGCCAAGGTGAAGGCCTGCGCTCAACCCTAGTACTGCAAAAAAAAGAAATCCATAGCACATACAATAGGAAGTACATATGCTTGATTTTGATAATAAATTACTAAGGCAACTGGTTTATACATTTGTTTATATATTTGTTACTGGTTTAGGTATTTGTTTTCCTTTTTTCATTAGATTAGTACCCTTACTTATTAAAAATAGTTATTTTTTATGCAATGCTAACCATACCCACATGTCATGTTTGATTACATTGACAGGCCATATCTAGTGACTGAGTACACCATTTAGGTTTTTGAAAGTATGTTTCATAACAACTGCACAATGATGAAATTATCCAACTATACATTTCTCAGAAAGCATCTTTGTCATTAAGCAATGCATCACTATTTTATATGCCTACAAAATATATATCTGCACACAATATATGCAGCATTTTTGCTTTTTCTAATTTATTTTATTTTATTATTATTTTTTAATGTATTTAGTACAGGTTCTACAGGATCTTACTACACAGACAGGATCCTCCTGCTTTAAGCCCCCCAAGCACTGGGATTATAGGTGTGCTCCACCATGCCCAGTCTCAATCATTGTCTCAGTGAGCCCCAGAGGCAGAGCTGGCATGGGACCCTGGGGATTGAACTAAAGCAGGCACTTTAGTCTGCTGAGATCTTCCCAACCCTTCTAATTTATTTTAATACTGATTGTAAATGTTTGGCTCCATATTTTCTGTGAAGATATTAATAGCTATATTTCTAAGACTTTGAGTTAATGTTCAACTTACCAAATTTTTTGACAGATAATGAAAGTATATAACTGAAAATTTCTGTGAACAAAACCTTGTTTATAAGATTTGTTATATAGCTTTTTGTTGTTATTCTTATATAAATATATAATGAAAGCTTTGAATTTGTATTTGGAAAATACAATATATAGTCACTTAAAATTATTGCTTGACTTCCCGATGATTATTATTTTTTAAAAATATTTGTCATTAATTATTACTTTGGCTTTATTTTGGTTTTATTGTGAAGCATAAATTTCTGACTTTCTTAAGTTTATTGGTATTTTCACCAACATAAGATCAACCTATAATAAATGCTATATGAGTGCTAAAAGCTGTTATCTTGTCTCTGAGCCATAATCCCTGTCCCTGTGGTGTGAAGGAAGCAAGATTTGTTTGGACTCCGTTACACTGAGTAGTCAGCCAACTTCAAAGCAGAAAGGCCATGGAGGGAGGGCCTGGGGGAGGGCAGCTGCCCCTGTTATAGTGTCCAGGAAGCAGAGATAAAGAAGGAGCCTAGAATGGGATGTACTCAACTGAGTCACGCCCCAGAGACCCACCTCCAACCCCAGCTGGCCCTTACCTCTTAAGACCTACAGGTGAGTACAAAGCCCCCATAATCCAAGCTCCTTGCAAAAATCTCACCTCTGAACACACAAGGCCTTGGGAAAAGGGGCGGGTGCTCTTCCAGGTCCAATCCCCAAGCACATTCTGTAGATGTTAAAATACTGTATTACTGAGTCTTTCCTCACTTTTTACCTATCCATCTGTCAAAACCAAATGTGAATAAAAGCAAATAAAAGGCTGTCATCATGTATTATTTCTCTCATTTCGTTTTTTATTTCTAAAGACATTGCTTCAGGGATGAATGCCTTCCACCTATGGACAACAGAGCCCACAGGACCCCGTCTGGGTGATGGTGCACTGCCTTTCTTCCCCACTGTCTGCCTTGTTACATAGGCAGAGTTGCCCGTGTGTGTGTGTGTGCATCAGTGCGCGCATGCGTGTGCATGTGTGGTAGGACAGAGTGTGGGGCTACCTCAAGGCGTGCTAGCCAGATGTCATTTCTAATAAGAAGACTCCTGGGAGGTCCTGTGCAACTGTGGCTCCTCTCCATCCTTCATTTTCCTGCATCAAACATGGCAGAGACCTCAGAGCAGCAGAGAAAAGATCTGCAAGGACTCTAGGAGATAGAGCACAAGTATAAATGTGTGATCTATTGTTGTCTCAGCCCAGGAGTGTTATGACGGCATCAACAGGCCAAAGTTTATTTGCAGTTCTTTCTTAACTAGCTGGCCCATATTTCTCTCTCTCTCTCTCTCTCTCTCTCTCTCTCTCTCTCTCTCTCTCTCTCTCTCTCTCTCTCCAGGAAAGAAATATAAAAATAAGATTGTGAGAGATGTGATGATCACTTTGCTTGAGAAATGGCCTTCCCCCCAGAAGTGACTTTTAAATATATTTTAAGAGCAGTTTCAGAAAATCATCCTAACAGGTGCATCTCAGTAGCGGCAGCTGTATGTGCTCTGCTACTTGGGAGAAAGGTCAGGAAATTCAGTTTTAGACCCAAAGGAAGAAGCCGTCTGGTGGACAGGCCACCCGGCATGACATCTTTCTATTCTAAAAGTTCAACAATACTTCTCAGAAACATCAGCTTACTTTATTCTGTCTTTCCACTGGTTGCCATGATGTGACCAACAGACTAACAGAAATGAAAGCTCCAAACCCAGGAAAAATCTGAGGATCAATGTAGCTATTGCGGCACCTGTCCCAATCAGATGCCCTCATTCCCTGCGGTTCGTAATTCTTTCCCACCCTCTGAAACATGACTCAGTGTTTTATCCTGGCATTTCACAATCAGAAAATGTAAGGGCTAATAAGAGAGGAAGTGGTCCCTAGCTTCCAGCCAAGTCCCCATGCAGCAGTGGAACTCCCTTTGCCTTATGTCTCCAAACGTGGCCTTCCCCCTTTCTGTCTGTTTGCTGCCATACATCACCTGAGTGCTCACCTCTGGGGTATTTCTCATGTCACTCCCTTACCCCCACTACACAGTCCCTCTTCTTCTCTTTTTCTCCAGGTGAATTCACTCCACTGGCGTTGTACCTTCTCATTGAGCCATCTGGATTGTTGACTTCCCTGTTTAAACTGCTCAGTGTAATACTCAGCTACTGACTGTATTGTCAAGAGTGACACTGATCTTTGGAGTTCCAAATAAAATTGTCAGCTCCTTAGGACACATCCTTTCTCTCTCCTATCTCTCCTGACCTCACTTGACACCATCTGTTGAGTCCAGTCTTAATGTATTTGGAAAGTTTTCTCCAGCCTTCTGAAAAAGAATTGGCATGGCTTTAGTTTGGTTCTGGAAATGTGATTGCAATTTTTCACAGTCAAGTAAAGTTTTAAGCCGAAAGATCAATCCTGTGCTTTGCTTATAGTTTTAATACATGTCTGTTTTCATCTGCCTTCACCCCTCTCCTCACTCCTAGCAATGAGGTGTTCATTTGTACTTTTCGGCTCCAGTGCCACAGTCAGAGACTACACTGTACTTTCCAGCATGTGCAGATGCAGTGTCGGGTGATGACACCCTTCTGAGCATCACAGAAGACATGGTCTGCTCTGCTTCTCATCCAAATTCCATCTATTTTCATGTACAGTCATTACACAATATCAAGTTTCTGCCTGCAGTACCACACATCTTAGTTTGCACCGTCTCACACCTCCTGTCATCTACTGGGGGGACGGGGGGGGGCTAACAAATGAGTGAGCTGTGTATGCAAGGACAAACTCATGGAGCCCTTGAATGTCTCTACTTGTACCCACTGCCAGAACCCCCCAACACTAAGAACTAGGAGCACAACATAGCCGCCACCACTTTGCAATCCAGTAACACAGCAACAAGTCTGAAGCAGAAAGAGGTTTAGTCTACTATCAAGTCAGGGTAGTATATTAGACACAACTTTACCCTTAGCCAAATAGAATCATCGCGAATCACCCACTTCTCTCTGTGTTTGTGGTTGCAGTGGACAAAGGAGGGCTGAGGGAGGCTAGCAAAGGTATAATTCCTTTGATTCTGTGGAGTCACAACAATCATATATCTCTGAGGGATTCTTAAAACATGTATACTGTCCAACTTAGACTCTGAGAGTTGGTGCAAGGGCTCCTTTGCTCAGAAGGAATAGGAGAAAGAAGGGAGTTATTTAGGCAGATCAGCCAAAGCTGCAGGCATCCTGGGAACTCCTTGAGAGAAGAGGCCAATTCATGGCCACCTTGAGATACCCAGTGACCTTTAGGACATTCAATGGCAGCAATCTGAGATTGTTGTATTGGGCAGGATTGAATCTTTAAGTGAAAAGCATGTAGCTGGCCTGAATAGCTTAGAATCATTCATAATCCATTAAGCATTATAGGACATACAGAAGCTTTTGGTGTAAACACCAAATACAGAGATTTCTCCACCTCAGACCCCTAGGTTTTTCTGCTTCCCCTAGATCCAGTGGCTTATCCCATCCATTTTCCTGTCTGCCTAATTCATGCTCTTAGGGCACCAGTAGCTGAAAAAAAGTCCTTCCCATTGACAAGCATAAACTTGTTTGGAGAGAGCTCAGTAGCTTCTGGAATTTCTGCACCCTGAACTATGGATCATGAGAGCTGACAGATCCTTAGTTCACTCATAGAAATCCATAGGATTCTCAGATGAAGATGAATACAAACCTACTGGCCAAGCTAGTCATGAAAGAGAAGAATATGAAGGGGCTCCCAGAATCTATGGGGTAGAGAAGCTGAAGGCTCAGTACAGCAAGAACACTCTAACCCAGAGATCCTCTCCCACCTGAGTGAACATAAATTACATTCACTTCATTTCATCAGTGCCATTACATCCAGGTCTGAAGGTAGGAGAAAAATGCTTAGACTATATGACTAGTCATTGGCCTGACAAGGCCCAGGAAAGGAAGATGCCAACAAAAGTGAGATCAAAATTTCTTACTGCTTCTGCAGAAGGACATTGGATCTCATTTCCTTGTTTCTCCCAAACTGCAGTTCATTGGCCTCTGAAGTCACTGTCATAAGCTCCACACTAACAACTGCAGAGCCCAGCACAGAGCACAACTGTCTCTAAATGTGATGAGTCACAAACCAGACTATTGACTGAAACTTATTACATCTGCCTGTCTTGCTATGTAGACCTCATAGGCGCCTGGAAGGTCATGCTTGCATTTCCCAAGTGCCCCACCTTTTCAGCCACACATGGAGATTGCCTGCAGCCTCCCCACAGCGTACTGACCATTGCCTTCCTTCACCGCTCCCTCCTGCATCGTAAAAAGCCTCCTGTTCGCATGTGTGGACAAAAAAGCCTGCGAGTCCCAGCACTACGCGCTCTGCTTGCAAACAGCAGAACCTTGGCCATAACTCAGCCCCAGGGTGTGTGGTCTGCACTTGGGAGGTTGGATCCATGCATCAGGTCAGTGCAGGTCAGGAAGTGGGCTCTGAGCCACTTGGCAGGGAGCCCACATAGCTGGTGTGGTCCAGAGGAGAAGGCATGGGCTCCATCTAGCCACACCCCCTTGCTCTTCGGGGAGATCTGTTATAGGAGTCCCAAAGCAAGGTCCAGATTCATCTTGCTCACTTCTAGAGGACGTGAGCATCTGCCCTTTTAAAGGGAAGTAAGTGTAAACATAAAGCTGGAAGCAGCTGCACATCCTCTTCAGGCCCAGAGAGGCCAATAGCTTGCTCCAAATCACACAGCAAAATAATAACAAAAGTAAGGCTTTCATCACATAACACATTACCTCAGTTTCAGTGTTGAGCAATAGGTCAATATTGGGTGTGCTGCTGCTCATGTCTAGAATTCAAAAATGTTAGCTGGAGGCCGTGTGGTGTGTGTGTGTGTGTTGTGTGTGTGTGTGTGTGTGTGTGTGTGTATTTTATAAAACTGCCAAAGAGGTTTATTTTCATATTTGCTTTTTCAAAGTTCTTTTTTTTTCCTGAGTTTGTCAAATACTTTCCCTATGTTGTGATCCTGAATTTTTTGCTCTCATCTGTCAGATTTGTAGATATTTGCATACCATGACAAATTTGCATATCTGGTGTAACTCCCCCTCAGTCCTTGTGCTCTCCTACTCACATGCTGAAACCCTAATCCTAATTATCCCCAAATCTGAGTAATTGGAGATGGAGACCTTATAGAGGTAGTTAAATTAAAGAGGTTCTTCAGGAGGGTTTTTAATACAACATGACACTGTCCTTCTAGGACACAGACAACACAGGCCAAGAAATGACCAGGCAAGGACAAAGCTGAAAATGAAAGCACCTACAAAAAGCAGACTCGTTCATGCTTTGATTTCGAACAGAAATTGTGAGAAGGTGGTTTCTGTCATTCAAGCCACTCCATTTCTGTTGTTTTGCTATGGTTTCCCGAGCAAATTGTCTCAGTCTTAGCGTAGAATGTGTTGCGTACACATTCATAGGTGATGAACACTGCTACGCACAAACAGGTAGGACTTCTTATCCGTAGCTTTCTTTTCTGTGTGCTGTGCCACCCTGGCAATACCAGCATCATCAGTGAGTGGGCCGGGCTCATTCCTCTTCCTTTTCTAGAAGAGCTCATGGATCCCTTTTTGTAGAACCACGGAATTGCTCAGTGACAACATCTGGGCATGGTGGTTCCTAGCTCAGAGAGGGTGTGGCCCAGAGGATGCTGGCATCCAGCTGTGGAGGACAAGCCTTATGGAGCAGAGCAGAGTAGAGACCACAGCTCAAGCTCTCTGTGACAAGGGTGAGCTCTGGTACTGCCATGGCTGCCTCAGCATGACACTGGCACCAGCCCTCGAGCACCCTATCACATGCCTCAGTCTCCCCAGCTAAAGAACGTGAAGAAGGACTCCCTGACTTTGACAAATTTCCTGCTCAGAGGCCTTTCAGATGCTCAGACAATACAAGCTCTGGGTGGAAAAGAGTAAACTCCTATGGTATATTGCCGTCCATTGCCTCCTCTGTTCTTAGCCTGTCTTCACCTCTGTCTTCCTCCCCCTTCTAGGCCCAGACCATGGCTGTTCCTCCAAAATTGACCATTCCTCATTAACAATGGTATCATACTTCCTTCAAAATCACATGGCAACTGAGCAAGGCTCACAGCTGCAGAACCAGCACTCAGAAGGCTGAGGCTGGAGAGGTTCAAGGTCATTCTGTTCAAGGTCACAAGTGCAAAGTCAGTCTGGTCTACAAAGTGAGTTCAGGCAACCTGAACTGCTTAGCAAGAACCTGTCTCCAGAAAGAAAAGTATTATGTGCCTGTAATGTCCACACTCATAAACAGAATGAAGGGGACTCTATTGATGAGGGGAAAAGAATTCCACATGGACCTTTCACATTCTTGTATCCGTGTTTCCTAGGGTTGAACCACTGTGACTATGAAGCATCCTGGCCATTGCATCTAGAAAAGCAGACTGGGTCTTAAATACAGGCATGCTTGGGCTGTGACCCCTCAAAGCTTGTGGCTGATGCAACTCACCAGCAAATGAATCCGGACAGAGCTTCCAATAGCCTGCATGTTGGCTTTGGCTGATTCAGAGCTGCAGATAAGCAAGGTTTGTCCTCCCAGCCTCTGAGCTGCACCTGGAGGGCCCTGTCCATGGGAACAGGTCACTTTGTCCTGAGTGTGGCTCAGCTGGGACCTCCTGTGTCCCCCAGGCCTGGCCCTGCCAAAGTCCTTCCCTGGGAATCCAGCAAGAGACCCAGCCCTCGGGGGTACTTACAGCTTTGTACCATTGCTGCACAGGTCTTGCCCTGGCTGCATCATGATACAGAAAAGTATGTTCAGAGAGCAGTAAGAAACAGCAACCTAAAGTTCAGGCTAAGCCAAACACTAACACGTTCCCTAGTTCTAAATGAATTCATCCTGCTTGATACCATGGCTGTCACTTCACCATGGGCTTCTGCAACATGTTAGCACATTGACAATGCTTGAAATACAGAAGACAGTTTTCTAGCCCCTCTTAGCTCCTGTCCACTCCTAGGTAACAGTCACTGCATCTTGAGCTGCACATCCACTGGGGCTAGAATCCCACCTTGTGGCTCCCCAGTGTCACTGAGGGTCAAATCTCAAATGCCACCCGCAGAATGGGAGTGCAAATGATCAGAGGGCAGCTTCCCTGAAAGTCTGTGGGGGGAGGCTTCTCTCACTTCACCTGCTGAGTATGCAGTCAGCTGTTACCTTCCACAGGCCACTATATACTGATAACTTATAAGATCACTTTATATCTTATAAGACCTCATGGTCATTAAAGTGAGTGGCCTTCCTCCAGAGAAACCAGTCAGAGGGGACTCATGCATAATGTATCATTGGAACCAGCTGCTTTTATTTTAGGGGGATAAAACACTTAGATCACTTGACCAGGAAATGAAAGGTTTCAGGCATAGCTGGACCCAGCAGTTCAATAGAAATCTTGAAGATAAATCCAGTCCCTAATTAATTAACTCAGTAGTCTCTTCCATTCGAGCTCAAGGGCCTACTGATCTCGATCTCGCTGCCTCTTATGGGAACTCTGTCCTTTGCCCAGCCCCATTCCCCTCACTCCCTAGGACTTCTTCCTGGCTGCATGAAAACCTTGCTTACCCTTCCATCCCTCAGTTTCCTTATCTGTAAAACAGGGATGACTAGAACACCTTCTACATTCAGAGTTGATAGGAAGATGAAATGAGATGATATCCACCAAGCACTCTGAACAGTTCTTGGACTGTATTGCATACTTTTTGTTGGAATTTGCTGACATGAAAAAGGACAGGAAGGGAGAAAGGAGGCAAAGAAATGATTGAAAGTAGGGGGTGCAGATAAGGAAAAGATGAAGGAGGCCCCAGAGCTCTCTGCCCTCGTTCCCCCTTCCCAAAGGCTTGGGCATAGTCTGGGTGAAGAACACTTCATCTCTCCTCAGGCCCATCCTTCACCGGGCACCCACACTCCTCACAATTTTCCTCCACCTTGGGTACTACTTTGAGGTTCTACCCATGTCTGGTCCCAACCAGAACAAAGAAATGTTTGGAAAGTCAGGCCCTTGTAGAAACAGAAAGAAGACAAGCTCCGGGCTGGTTTCTGTTGGCTTGGAAATCCAAACCATAGGGAGAGAAACACAACTTTCCAAGCCTTCATTACCTGCCCCAGTCCTAGCGCCTTCTGGCCTCCTTCCAGCCAGACAGGAACACACAGGGTCTTCCTTGCTTTATGAAATCCTCAAAGGAGTTTCCAAATTAAGCTTCCAGCCAGCTCAGCTGCCAAGATAGTATCAAACCAAGCTCTCCAGCCTTATCTCTCTGCCTGCCGTCTTCAAGTACCCCTTTCTGTATCCCAACCTAGTGGTGGCAGACAGCCTCCACCCTGGGCTCATGCTCACTGGATGGCTGCCTGCTTGAGTAGGCCTCCATATGTGTAGAGACGGCTAGGGACCCCAGCTCCTGGGAGCGCACACCCATGGCCTCCATGACCTCCAGGTTGTTTCCCCTCCACACAGAGATAAGCCTCAGCCCTGGCCATCTCAGGGGCTGCACTCCGGAGGGTCCTGCCCTGAGGAGCAGAGCTGCTCCCCACACACTGCGCCATCACCTCATTAGCGGCCTGCTCCCCACCTGGATACTCAACATTCTTTTCAAATTTCCTCTCCACCTGGAACTTTTTGATTTATTGTCCACCTCTCATAGTTTATCACTAGTTTGAGCTGCCTATCTTAATCTACCTATCTCTCCCCTGTGGGCTACAGTGAGATTCCTCCCAGTTGCCTTTCCCGATGGCTTGGGACAGAACCAACTCTTTATTAGCTATTTCCTGTGACGCAGAATCATCTTCCAGGGGCTGATTTCCCTTCTCTCTCTGAGCTCCTGTCAGGGAAGGCAGTTTTCCCTCGAGGAATTTGCAAGCAGGCAGGGTAGCTTCAGTATCAAGGCAGGGCAAGACGGTATGACCTTTGACTATTTTAGACACCTTCATCACCTCTATCCCTCTCTCTTTTCCTCCCTCCTTGTTATGATTTGTGTCTAGTTGTCTCTCCAAAGCCTCAAGCAGTCATGGGGTGGACTTCTAGAGCTTGTTATTAACTCATGATCCATTGGGATTATGGGTGTGAGCACTATACCCAGCCTGGGGCGGGCAGCGTGAATGTAATTTAAGGGAGACAGACTTCCTCTCTGTAGCCATTGCTGCTGCTGCTCCCCCATTTGCTCCCTGCTCTGTGCCACCATCACAAATGGCTCTGCCCCGTGCCATGCTGCCTTGGAGCCAGCCAAGTATGGACTGATACCTCCAGTAACAGTAAGCTAAATAAACTTTTCCTTCCTTCGTTTTGTGTGTTGGATATTCATTCCAGCAATGAGGGAAGAGTAACTGAGACAGTCCTTCCCAGTCCCCCACTCCCATTGCTTCTGTTCTCTCCTTCCTATGGTCTTACTTTTTCCCTCTCATTTTCTCTGTTCTTTGTAAGAACTTACTGCAAACCAACTTTGTCGGACAACTTTTGTTAACGGCGCCCAACATTTATCACATTTGTGTTCAATATCTTTCTTACATATAAAGAGCTGACAGCCTTCTCTTCTATGATAGATGTACTTATTTCTTCTAAACTATCACTAACCAAGCATATCATTTTTATACAGTAAGTATATATTCAATTTTCTACAGTTTTGACTACTAAACAGCCTTACCAGTGAGACAAATGACAAATATATTGCAATATTAGCAAGGCTTCCTTTAAACCCATGTAAGACCAGGGAAGCTATGTTCATTTCCATTTTGCATTGCCAAGGCTTTAAAGCAAATAGAGGTGTGCCTGGCTGATGGGTTTCTACCCTTGAGGACTGCCCAGGAGTCCTCCCAGGTGGCCTCTCTCTCCTTATCTGTGGCTTGCTTTCCTATCCTGGGGCTGAAGTCTGGGGTAGAGGGCTTTTACATCTAGTTTTTCATTTTTGCAAAAGTGCCTCAATACATTTGTTGTTTTTTGACCTGATCTCATTCCAATAGTATGAAGCAGGAATACCTTGCCTTTCTCCAAGACCTGCCCTAAACTGTTATGGCGTGTCAGCCTACAGGGCTGGCAGGAGCAGGAAGCATCGTAGGAAGCACCACAGTTGAGACACACACACTCATTCCTTCTTCCTTTCCTTCATTCCTTGTCCTCTCATTCATTCATAAAGGGAGCTCATACTAGGAGACAAGCACAACGCATCACTCGCAGCCCTGGCCTGTGAGTTCTCAAGAGTCACCAAGTCTGCTAAGTCCAAGGGTTAGGACAGTTTGAAAGGGTGAGCCAGAAGGTGGCCGGCTCCCTAGTCAGAGAGCTGAGACAGCCGGTCACAGAGAGGGAAGATCAGGAAGGAAGCAAACCTTGGGAAAGGACTTGGCACCGGTTCTTTGGCCCTCTTAGGGTTGATGCATCGATAATGGATCTGTGGCAATTCAGCCACGGAGATGATATACAAGGCTTTTCTACTGACATTGAATCAGGTCACTGGGCCCATTGGATGTGATACAATGTCAATGGAACTGTTATGTGTTATTGATGTCAGTCACAGAATAGATAAAAACATTATAAAAATAGCTTTTGTCGCCATTTACATTTTTTTTTCATAAATGGTAAAAGGCATCCATCCTCACCTGCCGGGAGTAAAGCAACAGGAGATCTGTTTTCATACCAGTGACTAAGGAAGCTCAGGAGGTCAGAGAGGGACCACCCCCACCACCTATGGGAAATAATGGTTAGGCAGTGGCCAAAAGACTGCATGTGAAATCCTGCAAGGAGGAAAGGAAGGGAGGAAGAAAGGGAGGGATGGAGGAAAGGATTCGCATCAGTAAAATACAAGTTGAGTAAAGTCAGCACGTTCTTCTTTTCACCCAACAAACGTACATTGAGACTGTACTGTATACTAGAAGTGGGACTTTGAAATCACCTTGTCTGTCCTGATGGAGCTTATAGCCTAATACCTCTCAGCATTCTCATCTGGAAGCCAGAGTCACACGTGTCCCAGGAGGCTGTTGAGAGGAGTGAAGGTGATGTATAGCCATCACTCAGTCCACCTTCTTGTCCCCCCATGGGTTGCCATGTCAAGGGCACACATGGAAGATAGTGTCTGGGTCAAAGTCTGGCCTTAAACCCAGGGAAGAGTTGGGTTGGGATCCTTCCATGTAGAGCCTGGGATCTGCCACCTGGCACTAGCTCCATTTTATTTATGAGTTCACTGAGGTCTTTTGACCACAGTCACAGAGTGTGTGGAGGGTACAGCCTGGAGAGGTTCCAGGTCTGTGGAACTCTGTGTGCCCATTGTCCTACACCCTTGTTGCTCTCCCATGGGGCAGGATGTGAAGATGCCCCTTTGTCCCAGCAGCTCAGAGCTTGACAAGTTCCAGGTCCACTCAGGGCTCACCATAATCCCCACTGCTGAGCTCTCAAACTCGTCGCTGCCACTCCACCCATGTTACAGTTTACAGAGGCTTCACACACTCACATCCAGGGTTAGGAAGATGACTGAGTCATGGGGCAATCCAGCTGACCTGTTGTTAGAAGACAGGATCTGGTCGCAAAAGACCGGTCCCTGGCCCTGGGGTTGTGACTGGGAAGGGTGTGTCTCCCTTTCTTGCTCCTCCCGGCAGTATCTGCTTCTTCACTATGATGCGAGCAGCTTCCCCAGGCCGGGCCCTTCTCCCATGCTTGTTGGCTGGAGTTGGCTGGCCCTGGTCTGTGACCATGAGCCGAAATGAGAAGCTCTTCCTGCTTAGGTTGCACGTGTCTGGTACTAAATCGCAGCGATGAGAAGGTAACCAAGACGACTTAATTCCCACACCTCACCACACGAGGAGCTGCTTCATGGAGAGGCAGGCAAAAGCCCTGACTGAGCCTGGACTTTCCAGCTTGTCCCTCTATGGCATCGAGGCTGTCTGGCAGATCAGAAGCCAGAGAGTTTGGGCAGAGGCTCACTCTACCATGTATGTTGATTCCTGTCTTCTGAAGTGAGCAGGGCACTGACACAGCAGCCTGTGAAAGCTGGAAATGCTCAGGCTCCTGCCCACCAGACCAAGGCATCCTGGAGACCCTCAGCAATGAAGCAAGGTGGGCCATGTAGCCTCAGGTACAGAGGCGACACCTGAGAGAGCCAGACACCTGCTAGCTCTGTAGAACAGCATCACAGGCTGAGCGCCCCAGATGCGAAAATCAAATAGCTCCAGAATCCACACAGTCTGGAGCCCTGACAAGACAGCATAAAAGGAAATTTAGAATTTGCGAAGCTTCATTTCATACACAGATCTGCTGAAGATCTTGCCTAGCCAGGTATGGCCACCCACACATTGAATCCCCAGGTGTTGAAAGTCTGAGGCAGGAGGATCTCAAGCTCGAACCCAATCTGGGCAACTTACTAATTTGATGAGATCCTGTGTAAAATAACTAACTAAATAAATAAACAAATGAAAAAATAGCCTGGGACTGTAGCTTAGTATGAAGGCCCTCATTTCAATTCCTAATGCCAAATGAATGAGTGAATAAATAAATAAATAAATAAATATTATGTTAAATTGTTTTTGGGTCAGATATATAAAGAATATATAAGACATAATGAAGTTCTGTGTACAGATTTGGGTCCCATCCCAAGATATATATATATATATATATATATATATATATATATATATATATATTTTATATAATTATATATGATATAATATCAAATATATATAACATGTGTCATATGATATAGTGTACTGCATAATATAAGTAGATGAATAGTAACATATGTATATATATACAAATCTGAAAAAATTTAATAGAAATTTCAACTATATAATCAGACTCTCAAATCTATTGGCTTATTGATGCCAGCTGGGCTCAGCCTGAAGTTCTGTCCAAAGCTCAGCTTCATAATCTCCATAAAACATTTTTACCATTAGCCCAGAGCCCAGTGAAGCCTCTTGATTCCAGAAATATCCGCCACTACAATAAGGAACTGTCAACTAGCAGCTAAAAGGAATCTAAAGTAGTGGGCAATCCCCATGTACATACACAAAATGTGGGCAAAGAAGGAAAGCAAAGGGGAAATCAAGGGAAGAATAAAAAATAGTAACAGTATCTTTTGTAAGGTTAAAAATTATCTAAGCTCTGAGGCTCTTCAGAAACAAAGTATTGAATCTGCCTTGACACATTAATCTACAGATGGAAGAAATATTGTGTAAGTGATCATAAGTGAAAGCATGAACTGTTATTAGGAAGTATGGTTAAGCTGGCAGTGATGGCACAAGCCTGTTGCCACAGCGCTCTAGGAGTCCAAAGTAGTAGGATGACACATAGAAGTCCATCCTGTGCAATTTTGAGACAGGGTCCCAAAAGTGACAATCAGAACTATGGATGGAGCTCAGTAAAAGGCTCTGGGTTCAGTCTCTAGTACTACAAAAGAAGAGAAGGATGATCACAATCAGAAGCAAGAGGCAGCTCTAAAGAGTTACACATTCTTGTAGCAGTTACTAGGTGGAAATTTGGGCTTGGTCTCCATAGTGGGTCTGGCTGCTGTTCCTCAGCATTTCTGTTACGGCCTTTGCTGGTGGCCACTGTCATGTCAAGCATGGTGCCGAGGTGCAGCACTCTGCAGCTGTACTTTTACTCCTATCATCCATGCTTAGGGTTTTCCGCTCTCCCCTTACCCTCCCTGAGCTCCTGATACAGAGCCCTCGACTGACCCAAAGCTAGAGCACTACTATCCACATTTCCACTCATTACAGACCCACCAAATGCAAAAGGAAACTAGATTGCCATTGTTTAGCTACTGGTTAAGAGTGTGGGCTGTAGATTAAGAACCGAGTGTCAGTCTTAGGTCTAATCCTAACTAGCTGGGATGTTTCAGATAACTTCCAGCCAGACGCATAACTTCCCTGTGCCTTGGTTTGTTCATGTGTCAAAATGTGAGTATTAACACAGTCTCATAGTATCTTGAAGAAGACTACATGCATTAGCAAGTGCCAAGTTCTAGAACAGTGGTAAGCACACACTTAGTGTTCACTAAATGTTGTCTGCTGTTGATATTGCTGCCACGGAGAGAGGATTAGAATGTGTGACAATGAAGAACTCCTGGGGTCTGTGATGCTAACTGGTCCTGGCTGACTTCTGCTTTGGGAGAAGGTGATAGATCCCTCATCATTTCCCAGCTCTGACTTTCAGAAAAACCTCTTTGAAATGGCCATAAGATTTCTGCTTCATTTATTTCATATTCATCTTTCAGGGAGCCACCTGGCCAACTCCTCCGGATAACAGATTAACGAGGAGGTCTCCGCCGATGTTCTGAATCATAGGCTGCAGAGAGAACTCAAGAGAGAAACATCACTGATTTGGGTCATGACATGAGTAGTTTGGTTTGGGACCTACACTCGGGACAAGCGGATCTCATCCGTTCAACTTCTCTCAAGTGGCCCTAAGTTAAAATTTCAGCTTTTACCTTTCTAGAGTAGTGAGTCTAGTTGTGAAGTCAAGGAAATCTCCTTCTATCTATGTGTATTAACTAACTAAATTAGTTAATGTCACTGAAAATCAGTTCCCTTATTTGCAAAGCATGTGATAATACAGATCGTATAGCAAATATAGTCATGGATATTTTGCAGTACTATCCCTAGCCTAGGAGCCTAGGAAAGAAACAAAGGGTTGTATTCTACTACCTGGAAAAATAACATGAAAGAAAATTAGCTGAAACAGAAGAGTACAAACATAGAGACTCCAAACAATGAAAACATCAAGTATAACTTTTAAATTGATTATGCTAAGTAATTGTACTTTCTGTGCTCAAAAGAAAGAAAATTATTTACATTTTTATGAGTTGAGATTTTTCAGAATTATGTAGGACATTTAAAAAGAACAACCAAGAAAATAAAGCAAGTGAAATTAAGAACTGAATAGATGAGTTCAACAGAAAATTAAAGAGAAAATTAGTAGAAAGGAAAATACATCAAGAGAAATACAAAAATGCAGAGAAAATGTTACAGAAGTGATAGGAAAAGTGATGGTAAATGAAAAATTGAAAGGAGGTAAGAGATATGATGGAGTGGGAATTTATATACATTTATTTAGAGTTACAGAAGGAGAAGAGTAAGAACTGAAAAACTTGACTAAAATTTTCTAGAGCTCATGAAAGGCATCCAAATAGAAATTCAAGA
>PVKN010016700.1:0-17741 GCA_004027915.1 Capromys pilorides | reverse complement strand
AGGGGCCGGCGAGATGGTTCAGTGGTCTAAAGCGCCTGCTTAGGAGGGCTCAGGCAACTGCGGGGACTGCAGTTCGATCCCCGGCACCACATGCTGCGCCAGCGCCACCACCAGGGCAGGCTGAGCCAGCCACAAAATGAATAAATAAAGAAACAAACACAACAAGCAAACAAATAAATAAATAAAATTAAAAAAAAAAGAAAACAAAGTTTAAGGCTATTACCTATTTTTTTCTTTATCAGAGAATCTTTTTATTCGTATTCTGAGTAAACTTATCTTTTTTTTTTTTTTTTTTGGTCTTTTTGAGACGAGGCCTTACTCGCTATGCAGTTTATGCAGTTTAGGCTGACCTTGAACTCACTGTGTAGCACAGGCTGGTCTCAAACTTGCAGAGATCCTTTTTCCTCAGCCTCCTGAGTGCTAGGATTATAGGTCTGCTGTCACACCCTGCGTACTCAGCATTTTTAAGACAAGTTTTAATTTTAAAGCGTGTCATGTTTTCTTTGATTCCCTCAGGATTATTTGTATGGGCAAACTACCACTTACCTGACATACAATGACTTCATAAACAAGGAACTTATTCTATTCTCAAATTCTGACAATGAGAGATCGATTCCATCTATGGTTGATGGTGAGTTCTAGTTTGTTATTCAATCTTACGGAAACTGATGCTGGCTAAATTAAGATTACCGATGTTTTCTCTTGTTTCATTTTCAAAGGTTTGAAACCAGGTCAGAGAAAGGTTTTGTTTACTTGTTTCAAGCGGAATGACAAACGAGAGGTGAAGGTTGCCCAGCTGGCTGGGTCAGTAGCAGAGATGTCCTCCTACCATCACGGGGAGGTGAGCACAGTCTAGAACGTGTCCATGGAGCATTGCAGCAAAGTGGCTGCAAAGACATTATGCAGACACAGTCGGTGAGAGGATGAGCTGGGGTAGCACACATCTAGCAAGCAGAAGCTACAGTAGAGAGCCAGTTGGTGAACTGTATCAAACTGTAAAGTATGCTTGTGAGCCAGGCCTGGTGGCACATGTGTAATCCCAGCACTTGGCAGGCTGAGGCAGGAGGATCCATGCAAGTTCAAGATCAGCCTGGGCTACAAAAGTGAGCTCAAGGCCAGCCTGAATTGCATAGTGAGACCCAGTCTCAAAAAGACAAAAAAAAAAAAAAAAAAAAAAAAAAAAAAGAATGTACAGAGTCTATTACCAGGTGAGGAAAAAGGCAGAATACTGACTGTAAAATGCATAGAAGGACATATCCCAAAATGTTCACTTTCACTGATAACCATTTTTAAGCACTACCAGCCAAATGTGGTAGCTTACAGTTCTGATCCCAGCACTCTGGGAAGCCGAGTCTGTAGAATCCTAAGCTAGAGACCAACCTGGGCAACTTAGGAACTTAGTGAAAACTTGTCTCAAAATGAAAGAACTGGGGGGCCGGTGAGATGGTTCAGTGGTCTAATGCACCTGCTTAGTAAAGCTCAGGCAACTGCAGGGATTGCGGTTCGATCCCCGGCACCACATGCTGCACCAGCCCCGCCACCAGGTCAGGCTGAGCCAGCCATAAAATAAACGAACAAACAAACAAATAAAAATAAAAATAAAAGAAATGAGTTTATTAAAAAAAAGAAAGAAAGAACTGGGGTTATAATACAGAGAGAAGGCTCCCAGTCCTAAACAAAAACATCAGCTGTAAGTACTTACCCAGCTTAAATTTGTTGAATGCCTACCTTGTACTATCCACCAATTTCAGATGTATCCTTCTAGACCAAGTATGTAAAGACAAAACGTGTTCCTTACCTTTAAGGCATAATCACAATTTAACCAGAGGGTTGGCGTGTACCTTAGAATGAGTAGGTACATACTAGAAAGAAACAAGCTTAGTGTTGTGACACTAAGGTGGAAATATTTCATTTTCCTGAGGGAAGGACAAGAACTTTTCCTTCAAAGTTGAGTAGAATTTAATAGATCAGCGGAAGACCGAAACCCTGAGCGTGGGCCTCTTCTACCATCCATTTATATGGAAGAAGAAAGCATAAGCGCCACAGAACTTGGCCCGTTTGCAGTGAGGCTTGGTCGCATGATACACATTATTTAGGTTAATGAATCTTTTTCCTTGCAGATGTCACTAATGATGACCATCATCAACTTGGCTCAGAATTTCGTGGGCAGTAATAATCTGAACCTCTTGCAACCCATCGGTCAGTTTGGTACCAGGCTGCATGGCGGCAAGGATTCTGCTAGCCCTCGATATATCTTCACAATGCTCAGGTGAGTCTCCTTTCTAAGTGCTAGTGAAAGTGCTACTTCTAATGTTGAAACAGCATGAGACCAAATTTTTTTCTTTTTTTTTTTTTAAATTTAAGTATTTGGCACAGGGTCTCGCTATATAGGTCCAACTCATGGTGATTCTCCTATTTCAGCCTGCCTAGCACTGGGATTGCAGGCATGCACCACCACTCCCGGCTTTTGATGGCCAGCTCTGTGGGCCCAGGGTGGGGCCAGCACAGCATGCAGTACCAGGTATCAAAGCCAGGTCTATGTACTTGCCAGGCAGATGCTTAGACTAACTCTGAGCTATCTACCCAGCCCCAAGAGACCAAAATTTTTTATTTTGTTATTTTTTTAAACCTTATTTACTTATTTATTTGTGTTGTGGCTGGCTCAGCCTGCCCTGGGGGTGGGGCTGGTGCAGCATGTGGTGCCGGGGATCGAACCGCAGTCCCTGTGGCTGCCCAAGCTTGCCCAAGCAGGCGCTCTAGACCACTGAGCCATCTCGCCGGCCCCTTTTTTTAAAGTTTATTTTTATTATTATTTTTTTTTTAGAGACCAAAATTTTTTAAATGAAATTTATTAGGGAATATGGGGCTGGGGAGATAGCTCTGTGGTATAAGTGCCTGCCTGGCAAGTGCAAGTCATGAGTTAGAACCCCGGTCCTGCAAAAAAAAGAAAAAAAGAGAAGAAATGTATTAGAAATACTGGCATCTAGTGAGCAGAGACCACGGGTGCTGTTGTAAACAGCACATAGGATGCAAGTCAGTGCCTCACAACAAAGAACGATGGCTTGGCGTGAGGGTGCACACCTGTGATCCTAGCAGTGTGAAGACTGAGGCAAGAGGGTCACTACAAGTTCCAGGCCAGCCTGAGCTACACAGCAGGGTCAAGGCCAGCCTAAACTGCATAGTTGAGACCCTGTCTCAAGAAAAGTGTAGGGGAGCCAGATAGGTCAGGCTCAGAGAGAGGGCTGTACTAATACAAACACGCACACACACACACACACACACACATCCAAAGCCAAATCCTTCCTACCTTTGTAATTCAATTCTAAACTTCTGTTCACTTGGGCTAAAAACTTTAGAGTAACCAAAGGCTCCTTTCATTTATTTTATTTTATTTTGTTTTTGTGTCTGTGTGAAGGGTCTCACTATGCAGCTCAAACTCCTAATACTCTTCCTGTTTTCAGCCTCCCCAGCACTGGGATTACAGGTGCACCACCATGCTCAGACTCCATCACCTCAGCATGCCCAGGGGTGGGGTGCCAGTGGGGCATGTGGTGCCAGGTATCAAACTCTGGTCCCTGTGCTTGCCTAAGCAAGTGCTTAGTCTGATGAGCTATATCGCCTGCCCCAGGCCCCCCCCCCCTTTTTTTTTTTTTTTTTTTTTTTTTTTGTGAAACCAGGGATTGAACGCAGGCCCTTGCACTTGCAAGGCAAACACTTATTCTACTAAGCTATCTCCCCAACCCCTTCCTTTTTTTTTCTTAATGGAGAAAAGATAGAACAAAATGCCATTTCACCCGATTCATTAGCAAGTCCTATGGGATCTGTGTTGGGAAAAACTAGGCCACCCCCTATCATGTAAACTGTTGTTATAGAATCTGCTGTCTTTGCTCAAACCAGCCACTTTGGAATTAATTTCTCACAAGTAGGTCATTCTGGGTCAGAACCTTCCACCGGCTCGATCAGAGCTAGTTCAGCTGCTCCACGTCTTCGGCTCTTTTCATGCCATCTTTACTCCAGCTTTGTGCCTCTGTCATTGCTCAAACCTGCCGGGCACTTTCCTCTCCAGTCTGTGACACTTTGTACAGATGTCCACATGGCTCTTTGCCTCAGGTTTTTTTTTTTTCTTTCTTTCTTTCTTTCTCTACGCAAATATAGTCCTATCAGAAAGACTTTTATTTTTCTTAGCACATTTTGTTTTTTCTTAAGACACAGGACCTCTGTGTTGCCTGGGCTGGCCTCCAAATTGCTGGGCTCAAGCATGTCTCCTGCCTTCGAGTAGCCAGGGCTATAGATGCACACTGCTTACTCTGACTTATTTTCCTTCTAAGGCTCAGTACCCTACCACTTAGCCAAATGTATGTTCCATGATTTTATAAAAGAATATTCTTTGATGGTTTTCTTTAGCCCTTTGGCTCGGTTGTTATTTCCACCGAGAGATGATCACACGTTGAGATTCTTGTATGATGACAACCAGCGCGTCGAGCCTGAATGGTACATCCCTATCATACCCATGGTGCTGGTGAACGGTGCTGAAGGGATCGGCACTGGATGGTCCTGCAAAATCCCCAACTTCGATGTTCGTGAAGTTGTGAACAACATTAGGCGCTTGATGGATGGAGAAGAACCTTTGCCAATGGTAACTGTTGTGTGTGAGGAAGCCCACTTCCCTCTGGATTCAGTTGATTGGACTATACAAAAGAGGATGCAAATTTATTTTACCCCTCATAGTAATATTTTTGTTCACTGTGATCTTAGTTATTCCCTTGTTGCTGAAACAAAATACCTGATACCCACAAGTTAAAGGAAAAGTTCATTTTTAAGCCCTAAGTTAACAGTCGTAGTTTGTAGAGGTTCTGTCCACAGTTGGCTGCCACATGGCAGAAGGCCTAGTAGAGGAGAAACCATCAGTCACCGCTGAAGGCAGGCCGCCAGCAGCAAGCCTACCTTTCCTTTTTATTCCATCCAGGCTACAAGCCTGTTGTTTGGTGCCAGCCACACCCATGGTGGGGCTTCCCTCTTCTGTAACCCCATTACCCCGTCTATCAAACTGCTCAGTGGACCGATCCAGCTATCACACACCCAGGATCCAACCACCTCCCAAAGCCCCACCTATGAGTTGACATCATAGGAAACACTGAGATTCCTGTCTTTAGTGTCATGTTTACATGTTTAGAATACTTCATTTTTGCAGATTTTATTTTGTCCCATGCTCTAAAAATGCACTCACTGTTAAGATCAATAATTTTGTTGTTAGCTTCTAATAAATATGCTCATAGCTCATACAGTAAAAAACATTCTTTTTTAAAATACCAACTTAGCTTCCAAGTTATAAGAACTTCAAGGGTACTATTGAAGAGCTGGCTCCAAATCAGTATGTGATTAATGGTGAAATAGCTATTCTGAATTCTACAACCATTGAAATCTCAGAGCTTCCCGTCAGAACGTGGACCCAGGTGAGTAATCGTGGCTCTCATTCTTGGTGTTTCTGGTACAAAGACTTTTTGCACTATCACTATTAACTGTTGAGGCAACTCCTTACCAGAGGATTGTTGATCTCTGTAGACATACAAAGAGCAGGTTCTAGAACCCATGTTGAATGGCACCGAGAAAACGCCGCCTCTCATAACAGACTACAGGGAGTACCACACAGACACCACCGTCAAGTTTGTTGTGAAGATGACCGAAGAAAAGCTGGCGCAGGCAGAGCATGCTGGGCTACACAAAGTCTTCAAGCTCCAAACCAGTCTCACCTGCAACTCCATGGTATGTCTTACTGTATGAAAGATACGTGCTTCAGCTTCTGTTAAGGATTAATATCAATTTTAAAACATCTCTTTGGCTGTTTTTATAATGTTCACTAAAGTTTTCAGCTCACAACTGTAATCTCCTTTTCCAGGTGCTCTTTGACCATGTGGGCTGTTTAAAGAAATACGACACGGTGCTGGACATCCTGAGAGACTTCTTTGAGCTCAGGCTTAAGTACTACGGATTAAGAAAGGAATGGCTTCTAGGAATGCTTGGTGCGGAATCCTCTAAGTTGAACAATCAAGCTCGCTTTATCTTGGAGAAAATAGACGGCAAAATAATCATCGGTAATGTTTTTGTAATAATTCTATGTACTAAAAATGCAGCTATGCTAATCTTTCATTAAAGTTTTGGCTGAGAGTGAGGGTGGGAGGGAGCACAGAACCCACTTAGCTCCTTTGGTTGTTGGTACAAGAACATCTCTTAAGATATCTGAGTAGGTATTTATAGTTTGAAAGAGAAAGCCTTTCCAAAATGGAGCAGTTTTTGTCTTGTGCTAGAAATTAAACCCAGAGCCTTGCACATGCTAAGCGTGCAGCCTGCCTCTGAGCTACAGCACCGTCTCACAGGCTGTGCCTCAGGATTTACTTGCCATTTAGACAGAAAGAAAATAGAGGGCTAGAGGGCTTTGTAAGAGGAAGAGACACTGACAGAGAAAAAGGCAGGAAGGAAGATTATAAGTGGTTTATAAGTAGACTTGGTGCCCAAGACTGAAAAAGTCAAGTCTTAGAAGTTGTTGTTGTTACTGTTAAGTCTGTAAGGAATGAGTGAGCATTGAGTGACCAGGAAGAAGAGTTTTCACAGATGCTGCATATGAAGAAGGTTAAAAGAAACAGCTAAGAGCCGTGTGCTGCCACATGTCTGCAGTCCCAGCAGCTTGGAGTGCAGGCCAGCCTGGGCTCCGTTGGCAAAGGAAAGAAGAAAAAAAAAGCTGGGCTCTGCCCAGGGCTAACAAGAAAAGCAGCTGATTTTGATGAGTTATAGCATGTCCCAAAACACAGTAACACAAATTCTGTGAGCAGGGCCTTACTTTCTAATGGTGTGCAAAAATGTCTACTTTGATCATTACATGTTTATGTCAGTGCGCAAGGCACCAATGCATCAGCGTTCTGACTTCACAGACATTGCTTAAGACAGGACAAGAAGGAATGGTTCTGGACAGGGCTTGAGAGAAAAAGGATCTTCTTCCTGGCTGGCTTAAGGAAATACTAAGGACTGTATAGGTTTCTTTTTCTTTTTTTGCAGGACCGGGGTTCAAACTCATGACCTTGCACTTGCTAGGCAGCACTGTGCCATGGAGCTATTTCCTTGGTCCCATGTATAGATTTCTGAAAAAACAAATACCAAGGTCTAAATGTGTGACCAGTTTCAAATTAACTGGAGAAATGTGGTGTAACGGTCACTTTCCTGGGTTGGTAAGATAGCTCAGTGGACTAAGTGCGTGCTTTGGCAAGCGCAGGGGCCAGCGTTAAATCCCCAGCCTGCATGCCGTGACAGCAACACCTCTGGCGCGGGCCAAGCCAGCCAGGCCCTATAATCCCAGTGCTGAGGAGGCTAAAAACAGAAGGATCACTATGAACCCAAGCTGCATAGTGAGATCTTATGCCAAATAACATTAATAAAAAAGAAAGTCACTTTCCCATTCCTGGATCACAATACCTGACACCCACCACTCAAAGGAGGGGAAATTCATTTGGCTCACAGTTTAAGGGGGTTCCATCCCTGGTCAGCTGGCTGTAAGCCAGGAAATGTGGCCAGAAGGGCTTGGCACAGGACAGCCAGGAGGCAGAGAGGGCTGGGGCCTACCCAGTAGGCACCCCAGTGAGGCACCATCTCCTCACTGCACATGAGCTTGCTTAGACTATGTCCACAGTGCCTCTGTGATCCAGTTACCTCGAAAGCCCCACCTGTGAACACAGGAAAGCTTACCAGGCATGGTGGCGCATGCCTATAATCCCAACACTGAGGAGACTGAGATAGGAGGAGAACTATGAGTCTGAGCTACATAGCAAGACCCTATACCAAATAGTGTAATCCCTTACTCCTGTAATCCCAGCACTCATTTCAAGACCACCCGTGGGCTACATAAAAGACTTTGTCTCAAAGCAAAAAGAAATTAAAGTAGAAAACATAAGTGAGGGAGAAATACATAAAAAAATAAAAGGTTTTGAGTGGGCAAGATGGTTCAGTGGTCTAAAGCGCCTGCTTAGGAAAGCTTGGGCAACTGTAGGGACTGCGGTTCAGTTTCCAGCACCACATGCTGCACCAGCCCCACCCCAAGGGCAGGCTGAGCTGGCTATAAAAATACATATATACATAACATACAAGTTTTAATTTCCTTCATCCTTTTAAAGGTTATGATGAAAGCTGGGCGTCGTGGCGCACACCCGTAGTCCCAGCACTTGGGAGGCTGAGGCAGGAGGATCAGTGCAAGTTTGAGACCAGCCTGGGCTACAAAAGTGAGCTCAAGGCCAACCTGAGCTGCATAGAGACACTGTCTCAAAAACACACACAAAAATAGAAATACATACATAAATAAAAAAAACAGGACATACAAATTGTGCAAAGCAGTTTGATCTGTAGTTTTAATATTTTGATATGTGATAAAATTTTACTATTTCATGAGGTCTTACTCAAAACCATTGTCTCTGTTTACATTTTTTAATAGAAAATAAGCCAAAGAAAGAATTAATTAAAGTTCTGATTCAGAGAGGTTATGATTCAGATCCTGTGAAGGCCTGGAAAGAAGCCCAGCAAAAGGTGAGGGCTGCGTTTGTGCCTGCTGATCCCACGTGGGTGTGCCTCTCGATGCCTCTGAATTCTGCATTTCCATCTGCACTTTAGGCTCCGGATGAAGAGGAAAATGAAGAAAGTGACAGTGAGAAGGAGGCTGCCAAGGCTGACTCTGCGGCAGACACTGGGCCAACATTTAACTACCTCCTTGACATGCCCCTCTGGTACCTGACCAAGGAGAAGAAAGACGAGTTGTGCAGACAGAGGAAAGAGAAGGTGGGTGCCGGCACGGGGTGGTGCCAGCAGCTGAGTGCCGCTGTGGTGGGGAAAGAAAACACGGTGCTTGGGGCGCTGCTCGTGCATGTGCTGACTCAGCCTTCTGGTAATCTTCTAAAGGAGCAAGAGCTGGACACATTAAAGAAAAAGAGTCCATCGGATCTGTGGAAGGAAGACTTGGCTGCTTTTATTGAAGAGCTAGAGGTAGGCAGTTTGTAAGGCCCGTGATAAAAGCTTCATCAGGGAGATAATGTATACCAGAGATCTACCTCCTTGGCAAAAACTTCAGAATTCACAATAGAATATAGAAAGCCTAAGGATCCATTCCAAAATAGCATAAAAGAATAATAATACCAGTTAGAGTAAAGGAAATGATGCCAAAAAAAATCAGTCTACCCAGGCTCTTTGGGGTGGTGGGGACAGAACCTAGAGATCTCTACCACTGAGCTAGATCCCCAGCCTTCTATTCCTTTTTTATTTTTGTATTTTGAAAGGAGTCTAAATTGCTCAGGCTGACTTGACACATTCACTTTTTAAAAGTCAAGTAGAAAGGACCCTGTAGGACTAAGGTCTGCCCAGGGCAAAGCCAGTCTACTTTCAGGCCTAGCCAGTCACACTGAAAACACTTGTTTAGCAATGTTTTTTCTCACATAGGAAAAAAATCTGACGCCACACACGTTAAATTTAACATATCACTGTGCAGTATAGATGCCCAGGCCCTTGGGATCAATTGATATGTACATGTAGCTAATGTATCCTTAGATCACAGTTTCTCCTTTTTTTTTTTTTTTTAATGAATTTATTTATTTGTTTGTTTTTATTTTTTGTATATTATGGCCGGCTCAGCCTGCCCTGGGAGTGGGGCTGGCACAGCATGTGGTGCTGGGGATCGAACTGCAGTCCCTGTATTTGCCTAAGCTTTCATAAGCAGGTGCTTTAGACTGCTGAGCCATCTCTCCAGCCCAGTTTCTCCTTTTTATCTGCAGAAAGGGTGAGTGGTAGAATTCCACCCCAAAACCCCAATCTTCTGTCTCTACAGCTAGCTGTTCAAAGTGTGCCTCGAATTACATTTTTACTATTAATGGTGTTCTTGGTTATGGAACAGCTTATCGCAGATTTATCTTGGGATGTAACATGTTTAAATCAGTTGCACTTTAACTGTGACAGGCCTTGATTAGCTTCTAAACTTGCTTTCATAATTAAAACCCCTTTGTAGGCGGTTGAAGCCAAAGAAAAACAAGATGAGCAAGTAGGACTGCTTGGGAAAGGAGCTAAAGCTAAAGGGAAAAAGACATACATGGCTGAAGTTTTGCCTTCGCAACAAGGAACGAGAGTCATTCCTCGAGTGACCGTGGAGATGAAAGCAGAGGCAGAAAAGAAAACGAAGAAGAAAGTTAAGGTGAATACCCTGAAGACATTACACATAAATACTGTAATCACTTAAAATTGAACTTGTAGCCGCATGGCTGGAGAGTAATCCTACATCTTCCTGTAACTTTCTTAAGCACCTGGTTTCTTTTTTTTTTTTTTTCTTGTCCTGATTTCTTTTTAACATTTAACCGTCTTGAAAAAAATTGCATGCATGCATACCTCTGTTCAGAGGTTTTTTTTGAGAATGTGTAGCCCAGGCTGACCTTGAATTCACAGTGATCCTACCTCAGCCTCGCCAGGGCTGGAATCAGGTGTGCACCACCATGCCAGGCCTATTCAGAGCTGTTAGCCAAAACCCAAATAAGCAGTTTAGTTCTGGGCCATACATAGACTTGTATAATTAGCTGTTATTACCAATGATGCTGTCTTTTAGAGTGAAAATACTGAAGGAACCCCTGCAGAGGACGGTGTAGAACTGGAAAGCCTGAAGCAACGATTAGAGAAGAAACAGAAAAAAGAACCAGGTATTCATTGTAACAGGTTAATAACAGTGACAGCAAGCAAAGGGGAAGTTGTGTTTGTCAGTGCTTTCATATGCAGTGTACTCTGGAGTTGGAGAAAGTGACGTGGAGGGGGGACACGTCTGTGTCACACTAGCACCATCCTTACTGTCCTTAACGTTTGACTCATTCTAGAGAAGATTGTTTTTCAATGAGATAGTTCATTAATTTGACAGTGACTGCCTTAGGGTCTGTGAAGACACCAGGCCTGGAGCTCGCTGTCCAGCTAACCAAGACTTGGTGAACAGTGTCCTATCCCACAAAGCTGCCCGCAGGAGCAGTCGTCACTACTGTCCCTCTCATGGTCTCCCTCGCCTGGGCTTCAGCACAGCCTGGCACCTGTTCCTGCCCCTTTCCACTCCACACTGCAGTCAGGGAGGACTCTTTAAACAAGAGCCTCCGCAGGCCCAGCTGCTCCCCTGGCCTCTGCTTTCAAGCCTCAGCTGGCTGGGCTTTCTGATGTGCGGTGACCCCTCCCAGGGCTGTTGCCTGCCCATCTCCTCTGGGTGTTTCATCGCCCCTCTCCCCGGAACCAGTGAACTAGTGACATCTGGGCCTCAACTCTTTCTGAGAGAGACCTGGCTTTCTGTGTAAGCACCACACCCCTCCATGCACATTGTGCTGATGCTGACCCAGCTCTGTGTCCGCAAGAACAGACCACAGGGTCTGCTTCTGTACTCCCAGCACCACCACAGTGCTCCGTGGATATCTCAGGTGAGGGTACGTAGTGGACGTAGAAAGCTGAGCCTGACTCTGCCAGGGTTGATTTCTCTTTGCCTTCTAGGTACCAAGGCAAAGAAACAAACTACACTGCCATTTAAACCTGTCAAGAAAGGAAAGAAGAGAAACCCCTGGTCTGATTCTGATTCAGACATGAGTAGCACTGAAAGTAACTTTGATGTCCCGGCACGAGAGGTGGAGCCACGGAGAGCTGCAGGTAAAACAGCTGAAAGACTTAGAGGGACGCTGGAAGATGCGAGCAGCCAGCAACTCGGGTGTGAGACACCCCACCCCCACCATTTTTTTTGGGGTGGGGGGGACAGGGTTTCACTCTGCAGCTCAGGCTGGCCTTGAGCTCACTTTGTAGTCCAGCGTGGTCTCAAAGTCAGAGCAATCCTCCTGCCTCAGTCTCCCAAGTGTTGGAATTACAAGCATGTGAACCACACCACACCCAGCAGAAATTATTTTATTTAGAAAAGAATAATAATGTAACTTGGTTCTCGTCTCTGAATACTTCATCACAAGAACCCTTTCTCATTTTAGTAGCTCTAGTACCTGCATAGTACGTTAGTGCTGTGACTATGCAGAGTCAGTATTAAGTAAATAAAAATTTATTCATTCATTGTTTTTTGAGACAGGGTCTCTATATGGTTCAGTTTGGCCGTGATAGACACTATTTCTTAGAGTGATAAATTAGACTTGAATGTTTGAAAAACTGAAACATCTTGGGCCAGGGATATAGCTCAGTGGCATAAGCACCTGCCTGGCAAGTACAAGGTCCTGAGTTCAATCCCTGGTACCATAAAAAAACAAAAAGGGAAAAAAAGAAAGAAAAGCTGAAATATCTTTTAGGAGATTAGACAGAAGCTTACCTATTCATGAAGAGTTACGTCAGTGTGTACATAGTGGTTTTATTGCCCTCTTTGATTTCTTTTTAACAGCAAAAACCAAATTCACAATGGATTTGGATTCAGAGGAAGATTTCTCAGATTTGGGTGAAAAAGATGAAAACGATGATTTTGTCCCATCAGATGCTAGTCCTCCTAAGGCCAAGACGCCCCCAAAGTAAGAACTTTAAGATGGATTTTATCAGGATTGTTTCTAAAAACATGCAATATGATTTTTGTTTGATACACTGAAGAGTTTGTTGTCAGGACTTTTTGTTGTTGTTGTTCTAGACTTACTAGAAAAGAACCAAAGCCACAGAAAAGTACTGTGTCAGGTACGTATTTAATAAAAATAGTGGGGCGGGGGGTGGGGGCGGTGTGTGTTGGCTCCGTGGCACAAGTGCCTGCCTGGCAAGTGCAAAGTTGTGAGTTCAAACCCTGGTCCCGCCAAATAAATAAACAAATAAATGTAGTTTAAATTTTATAAATAAATAAATAAAAATAGTAAGACATCTACTTTTCCTGGGACATTCGGGTCTGCTTGGGTTCCAACATGGCCACGTTATCCGGGTACTTTGAATGTGGACTCAAGTTCTCATTAGCACTGTATTTCTGTAGTTTTAGAGTTAGTTTTGGGACTATAGCTCAGTGGCACAAGCACCTGCCTCGTAAGCGCAAGGTCCCAAGTTCAATTTCTGGTAACCCATCCCCCACCCTGCCCTGCAAAAAACCCACTACATACAGTCACAGCACTAACCAAGTTCTACGCAGGTACTAGAGCTACTAAAAAGAGAAAGGGGTCTTGTGATGAAGTATTCAGAGATGAGAACCAAGTTACAAGAGTGGGGTGAAAATATTGCAGAAAAGAGCATAAAACAAATTCACGGAGGGCCAGGCAGTGAGTGGCTGTCCCTGTGTCACTCCTGTCCTTGCCTTTTGAAGCAACAGGCCTTGAGCCCAAGGGTGCCGAGGACCAAGCGCCACCTTCCTCCAGCCTTCCTGCCGAGTTCCCCGACGAAAGTGATGTTACAAAGCCACCTCCTGAAGGAAGCGTGATCGTGAAGAAGAGGGCAGCGAAAGGTACCCTGGGCCTCTGAGAAGGGCCCCCCTGGAGCTCGCGCAGGGCTTCCCTGAGCCAGCGTCAGTGTTTTTCCTGAAAACTTAGCATTGACATTGCAAGTAGAGGTTTTCCAAATGGAAGCAACTTCTTTTAGATGTTTATAAAAAATAGGAATTTGGAAGCCAGCGTGTTTCACAGAATTCCAGCCATTGTCTGGCTCATTGCTGTAACAGGGAAATGGGCTTAGTAGCAGTGCAAATGCTTAATCTTAAAACATAATTTGCAAATTGAATGCTCCGTGGTACTTAGGTTCTCTATAAAGTATTTCTAGATTGTTCCTAAATCAAATATACACAGGCGTCAGGTCGCAAAGGACAGTGTGCAGTGAGAAACGCCACAGCCCCACCTGGTGATGCCCGGGTTGCCTTGTAGGTCCGCCTTCTGCCTCCGCCGCTGGTGCCAGAAAGAGGCCCGCCCCAAAAGCAGCCAAGAGAGCCCCAGCCTCAAAACCCGAGGCCTCTGAGAAGCCTGACCCCGCCAGAGCCAAGAACCCACGCAAGAGGAAGCCGTCTGATTCTGACTCTGATTCTAATTTTGAGGAAGTCATTCCTAAAAGAGCCATAAGCAAGGTATGTATCCCTTTTTGTCCTTCTGTTGTTGTGTCCTGGAGGTTGTGAGAAGGTGGGGTGCTTCTGGGGACTGAACCCGACTGCTCTACCACAGGGCTGTATTTGTAGCCCTTTCTGAAATTTAAAATGGCCTCTCAACAAGTTGCCCAGTCTGGCCTCAAACATGCAACCCTCCTGTGTCAGCCTCTCCAGGCTTCGAGCACTGAGCCACCAGGCTCAGCCTGCTGTGGTGTTGCAAGGCGCCTGGGCATTTATTTGCTCTGCATTTGACTTACATATATTAAGAATTCTGAGGAAGTATTGTGAACTCTAATCCATTAGCTTTTCCTGTGTATAGCTGAGCTGTTACACGGTTAATGATGACCTTATTTAAGCAATGGAAAGGCCTCAATGCATAGGGCTCCAACTCCTGCTACTGGGTTTGCACTGAGAGCAGCGCCCGGCTTCTCTCTTCAGAAACCCAAGGCGGGGAACGACAACTTCCACCTGGACCTGGAATCGTCTGTGGAGCCTCGGGCCAAGTCCGGACGGGCAAAGAAGCCCATAAAGTACCTGGAGGAGTCCGATGAAGATGACCTGTTTTAAACTGCGTGCCTATTTTACAGAATGGTTTTATTGAGCCCAAGACTGGTTTAAAAGTTTCCTGAAGGTCTTACTTTCCTGCCCGAGTTCAGTTTGGAAGGTACTTGTAAAGCAGGGCCAAAGGGTGCCCTCCCTCAGGCGGCGCCCTGCGCGAGCACTCTGCTGGCTCTCTTCCCTTTTGGTCTGTGTCTGTGTGTCTTTGATCTTTAAAACGTGGCGTTAAGCTCTCCCGACTCAGCAAGTTATGTGTCACCACAGCGGAAATCAGTTTTGTCAGCTACTGTAAGCGCAAAGCAGAACACTGTGACTTCAGAAGTCGCTGCCTGTGCTCCTGCCTCAAGTGTGACGCGGAGCTGGTTGGTGGCGTTTGTCGGAACCTTACAGGTAGACCTTGGCAGCGCCAGTGCCCGCTCTGCTCAGCCTTTTCTCTGCTGAATTTGTGTAAGCGACAGAAAATGGCTCGTATCCTTTTAAATTCACCAGAGGATAAAGAAGACTACGTCAGCTGTCGCAGGAGCCGGGAGGCCAGCGCGACCTCCGCTTGGCGCGCACACTGCCGTGGGGAGTCCCCGAGCGGATCTTGGGTGGAGGCCGTGCTCAGCAGCGGCTGCCTATCTGTCCTGGGAGGGCTCCTGGACATAACCTGTGAACCTCTGTCGAGACCTTTCTGCATGTTATGCCTTCCTTGAGTGATGTTCTCAGTGTTCTGTAAATATTTACTGTCTCTGCTCATCTCCAGAAATTTTATACTGTAATAAAATGTTCTAAACATTGCAATTTATGCTTGCCCTTTCATAAAACCTGTGCTGAGCTTTTTCCTTAGTTAAAAGAAGTCATTTTCAGATTGGTCACTTGATGGGCTTAGTGCTAGGTCCTAGAGTGGGCTCTGTGACTTGGTGAGGAGCAGTAAATATTTATTTTTCTTTTTGTTTTAAGATCTCAGTCCCTTGAGCCAGGCGAGCATGGTGTCGCATGCCTGTAATCCCAGCACTTGGGAGGCTGAGGCAGGAGGATCGGTGTGAGTTAAAGACCAGCCTGGGCTGCAAAAGTAAGCTCAAGGCCAGCCTGAATTGCCTAGTGAGACCCTGTCTCAAAAAAAAAAAAAAAAGATCTCAGTCCCTATGTAGTTCATACTGGCCCTGGACTTACTGTGTTGCTCAGGCTGGCCTCCAACTTCCCAGCAGCCCTCCTGCATCTGCCTTCTGAGGGCTGGGATTATTGCCATGTGCTACCACGCCCAGCTAAGAATAAAAATTTTCCCTGGGAATTCTTACATGGCTACTAAATTTTTCATCATCTCCGTACTCCATTTAATTTATTTTTTTTTCCATTTAATTTAAATAGGTTTTGGTTTTATTTGCAATCATGGGGATTAAACCCAGGGCCTTCAAACTAAACTACATTCCCTTTCTCAGAATTTGAGACAGATTATTAAATTACCCAATGGTACTCAAATTTACAATTTTTCTGTCTCAGCCTGCCAAATCCTGGGATCAACAGGTGTGCACAGCGAGTTGGCCAATAGTTTTGAGTATGTTAAACAATTTCCAAGCCAGGCGTGGTGGTGCACACCTGTAATTCCAGCACCTGGTAGGTGGAGGCGGGAGGGTCTCGCTGTTAAGTCTGAGGCCAGCCTGGGCCTTGGGAGACCTTGCATCACAAAGTGTTTCCTTGCAGGCTGGGGAGATAGCTCTGTGGCACAAGTGCCTGCCTGGCAAGTGCAAGGTTGTGAGTTTGAACCCCGGCTGATCCACTTAGTAGAAAACGCTATCTCCACCGCATCTTACTCTAAAATTAGAGCTCAGTATTTTAAAAAATGTTTTGGTGCTGCGGATCAAGCTCAGAGCCTCGCCATGCTAGGACGCACTTTACTGAGCCACATCCCTGAGGCTAAGATGTTTTGGTTTTTGAGACTGGGTTTTGGGGTAGCCCAGACTGCCCTCGAACTCATAGCAACCCCATCACAGCCACCTAAGAGCTTTGGTTATAGGCATCTGCCACCACATCCAGGAATCTTAGAATTATTTGACTTAAAACTCGTGGGAGGGGCTGGGGAGATAGCTCCATGGCACAAGTGCCTGCCTGGCAAGTGCAAGGTCATGAGTTTGAACCCCAGTCCTGCAAAAAAAAAACAAAGCTCGTGGGGCCAGCCAAGATAGCTCAGCGGTCTAAAGCACCTGCTTAGGCAACGACGGACCATGGTTCGATCCCCAGCACCACGTGCTGTGCTAGTCCTACCCCCAGGGCAGGCTGAGCCGGCCATCACATGAATAAATAAAGTTTATAAAAAAAAAAAAAAAAGTATCAGGTGTGAGCATACACCTGTAATCCAGGCACTTGGGAAGGCCAAGATGACCGGGAGACCTGTCACCTCAGCACTTGGGAGGCCATGTTTTCCTGACACATTTAGCTGCGCATAGTCCTTGTACTGAGCCGAGAGGAAAAGCTATGAACAGACCCTGGATAACTTGGAACTCAACAAGCCAAACATGTGTGAGTACATCCGTGAAGCAGGGAGAAGCTCAGCTACACGACATCACGCTCTAACTAAACCACTTCTACTCAACTTGGTGCTCACAAACTAGCTTTGAGGCAGAGTCCCAGGCTGACCTTGAACATGCAGCAATCCTCCTGCCTCAGCCTCCCAGGCGCTGGGATGACAGGCATGCGCACCATACCTGGCTACAAATTGTTCAGCAGTCTTATTAAAGTACAGCTTCTGATTGGGGCTGGGACTTGAGAATCCACTTTTTTTTTTGGTGGGACCAGGGTTTGAACTCATGACCTTGCTCTTGCCAAGCAGGTACTTGTGCCATGGAGCTATCTCCCCAGCCCTCTGAGAATCCACGCTTCTAACAAGTTTCCAAGGGATGTCAATGCCACAGTTGTGGACCCTGCTTGGAGTCCTGAAGGCGTAAACCAAATGTCAAATGATTTAAAAATTAAGAACCAAGGTGGGGTGCCGGCGAGATGGTTCAGTGGTCTAAAGCGCCTGCTTAGGAAAGCTCAGGCAACTGCAGAGACTGCGGTTCGATCCCCGGCACCACATGCTGCGCCAGCCCCCACCACCAGGGCAGGCTGAGCCAGCCACAAAATAAATAAAGAAACAAACACAACA
>PVKN010016699.1:0-17740 GCA_004027915.1 Capromys pilorides | reverse complement strand
CAAAAAAAAAAAAAAATTGTACCAATACACTTAATTAAAAAAAAAAAAGTGCCAGGCATGTGGCAAACACCTGTAATCTCAGCACTCAGGAGGCTGAGTGTTATGATTTATGTCTAGTTGTCCCCCCAAAGCCTCATGCAATCATGGGGAAGGGACTTCTAGAGTTTGAGACTTGAGTCATGATCCACTAGAATTATGTGTTTTAGTACTGATGGGACTATGGGTCTGAGTACTGCTAGGATTACTTGACTCTTGATCCACTGGGATTATGTGTTTTAGTACTGATGGGGTTATCGGTCTGAGTATGGCTGAGATTATTGGTGTGGTGTAAGGTGGACAGGCTAAGGCAGAGAGCCTGAATGTAATATAAAGAGAGACAGAGAGACAGACTCACACTGTTCCTCTCTGTGCCCTGGTTGGTCTGTTGCCTCTGTCACCATTTTGTTGCTGTTCTGCCGCCATGAGCTGGATGCCCTCTGCCCTGTTCCACTCAGCCTTGGGCCAGCTGAATATGGACTGAAACCTCCAGCAACTGTGAGCTAAATAAACCTTTCCCTCCTTCACTTTGAGTGTCAAGTATTTGTCCCAGCAACGAGTAAAAAGTAACTAAGACACTGAGGCAACAGGATTGTTGTGAGTTTGAGCCCAGCCTGGGCTACATAAGCGAGTTCAAGGGCAGTTTCTGCTCTATAGCCAGACTCCAACTCAAAAACTAAGAAAACATCTAGAAAAAGTTTTTCTACAGATAAATGAAGGAAGTGTCAGGTGCATCCATACAGAGGGTCCGAACTAAAAAAGAAAGAAACACTCAGTACTGTGAATGCATTTCTCCAAGCAAAAGAAACTGGATTCCAGGGGCTATGCATGTACGATGCCATTTCTGTGATATTCTCAAAACAGGCTGAACTACAGGGACAGAAAACAGACTGGTGGCTCCCAGCAGGTAGCAGTGGAGAAGCATGTGACCTCAAAGGGACACAGCGCATCGTGTGAGTAAAGAAATTTTCCTATACCTTGGTTTTTTGTCTTTTTCTTTTTTTAATGTATTTAGTACAGGGTCTACAGAGTCTCACTACATAGCGTGGACTCGTAGTGATCCTCCTGTTTGCAGCCTCCCAAGGCTGGGATTACAGGCGCATGCCACATGACCCGTCTCATTCACGGTCTCAGCGTGCCTCCAGGGCAGGACCGGCACGGCACACTGGGACCGAACCCCAGTCCCTGCCTAAGCAGGTGCTTTAGTCCACTGAGCTACTAGGCCTTGATTTTGATGATAGTTGTGTGATTTTATAAACTGTCAAAACTGACAATGCTAGCCTGGCATGGTGGCGCACGCCTGTAATCCCAGCACTTGGGAGGCTGAGGCAGGAGGATCGGGGTGAGTCTGAGGCCAGCCTGGGCTACAAAAGTGAGCTCAAGGCCAGCCTGGACTGCATATTGAGACCCTGTCTCAAAAAGACAACAACAACAAAAAAAACACCTCACAGTGCTGTGAACTAAGAAGAGTGAATTTTTCTCTACACAAAGTATCGATTTTTATGTTCCTGACCTTTATTATCTACTATTAACACCTTAAAATACTAAGTTTACGTTAAAACATTTCTACCTAGGCAGGGCTGGGGAGGTAGCTCAGTAGAATAAGTGTTTGCCTGGCAAGCACAAGGTCCTGAGATCAATCCCCAGTATCACAAAAATAAATAAATAAAACAAAATAAATGGGTTCATCTAAAACATTTCTACCTAGTACTAATAGATAATGTCATCAGACTGTACTCAGAATATATTTTTATTTCTCCGGACAGACTATTGCTTTTTTTTTTTTTTTTTCAAAACAAACGATTGCAAACTAAAAGAAAACTCTCCCAAGGCGCACTCTGAGACTCCTGCTCTGGGGAAGATATTTTGTGTACGTTACACGTCTCTGTCCTTTACCATTCCTTTCACATACAAGTCGAGCTGTAAAATTCCCTTTCTTGTTTTAATTCCAGCAACAGCTCATTTGCTTCTGGGAAAGAAGTCATCATAATCCATTTAAATTTGTGACCTGTTTGCTAGCGGTTTGCAGAACCTGGCCAGTGGTCCCACGGATAATGTAAAATATTTGTTGAGAGCGGCCTAAGCGTAATCCATTGTGTTCGACAGCAAAGCATTGTTTTTTGATCTGAAATAAAAATCAGGCCCTCCTGTCTTAATGGAAATTGCCCTTAAGGAGCGTCCCACGTGCACGCCTTCAATGGCATTCAATAAAAACCAACCTGAAGAAAGTCACCAAAGGACTGAAGACACAAAATCGCTCCGTGTGAGTGAAACTGCAGAAGAGGACGCTACAGTTCCGTGGCGCGGGGCCCCGACTCACCCCGGAGCTCTGCCGAGCGGAGGGCTCCGGCTTCTCCTCCTTGCCTAAGCGCTAAGCGGCTGGTGGAAATGTTTTCCTTTCATTTACTGGAAGCAAAAGCGATGCCGCGCTAGCAGATAGCCTGCGAGATACAACACAAAACAAATAGTCCCGATAATGCCTGGTTAAACGTGAACAGAATAGAACGGCACACAGCCTTCCTCAGGGCATGCGTCCTGCAATTAAATATTGTGTTCAGAAAAACTTAGATGCAGAAGGAAAAAGCCTAAAATCCCTAAAAGGGCCTGAGACATAGACCAAGGCACAAAACCCAAGATGCAGGAATGAAAAGGCAGCCACAGACGTGACCCTGAAGGTCGGAGGGAGGCGGGGAGAGCCAGTGGATCCAGCCCTGGACAGAAAAGGCTGCTAAGTAGAAAACAATGAGCACAAAGCAAACGTGTAAATGTAGATGGGAAGGTGACAGCTCAATTTGGGGAAACCCTGACCCTCCAAGGACGTGTTGCCACTGACGTACGGTAATAAAAATGGTTAGTAGAGGGAAAGGATCTTCTAATTCTCCATTACACAAACAGGCAAGTTTTTCATTAAAAATTCCACATTTGTGGGGCTCACGAGATGGTTCAGCGGTCTAAAGCGCCTGCTTAGGAAAATTTAGGAACTGGAAGGACCACAGTTCGATCCCTGGCACCACATGCTGTGCCAGCCCCAGACCCAGGGCACGCTGAGCCAGCCATAATACAAAAATAAATAAAATAAATTTTTTTAAAAATTTCCACATTTGGAACCACTTAGGAAGAAATTAACATGACTGGAATTCTAGCTATAAACAGCAAAAGGAAAGATTTTAAAAACAGAATGGAGATTGTAGTGTGTTCCGACCAGAGTTTTTTAAACACACAGGGAGAAGGATCCTGGCCACTAACTGCTCTCAATGAACTAAGCATCTGAGGAAGCCACCGTGGGCAGAGACCTGAGGGGCTGCATGAATAGACAGATAGGTCTCTCGGAGACGTCAGAGGAGCTGCACAGAGCAGAGAGGGGCCAGGGGCCGCAGAGTGTGCCGATGTCCTCGGAAGAGCAGAGCCTGGGAGGATTCTTCATGTCCTGGAAGAGGGAGCCAAGGCTAGGCAGACAGTGCGTACTGCTGGGGAGCCATGAATCGCATCAGGGTGATCCGCTTTGCTTCCTAAATTTTGTATTTATTTATTGACGCATTATTATTACTATGACAGAATTGAGGACTGGCCCCAGGGCCTTTGCGCTGAGCTGCGCCCCGAGTCCTTCATTCTTTATTTTTGAGGCAGGGTCTCACCTGTCAGTCTGGCTTCCGACGTGTGTTCCTCCTGCCTCAGCCTCCTAGAGAGGCAGGTCTACCACTCCTGACAATTAGAGCGGCAACTACAAGAGCACCAGGTGTGGGATAAAGGGGAACATGGTGGCTGGCACAGTGAGCCAGGTGCCCCCTCCCCTGCATCCTTCCCCCACCCCACGGACTGTGTGAACACGCAGGTGTAGCTCACCGGGCTGCTCCTGCAGCGCAGACACCCTGGCTACGCCCTCATCCCCATGAGCTCAGAGTCGAGCCTGAGAAACGCGAGCTGGAGGAGCATCCTGTGATGATGAACTCAACACACATCTCTGGGCGCTGTCAACAGCAAACCGGACGCTGCATATGTCTGTTTGAGACCCCAGGGGGAAGCCTTGGGATCGAAGCCCAGTGGGATCTCATTCAAGGTATGACTTGTTGCTCACCACCAGCAAAGAGGAGGACACTGCCTGCCCACAAGGCTCTGAGCTGGCTGAGACTGCAGCACCCGGAGCTCACCAACCGATCAACTAGAATCCAAAAGGCCTAAAACCTACAGCAGTGAACAAATCTAACACAATGCAAATTTTAAAGGCATACACAGAAGGTTCCTCACTTGCTTCAAAGATATGGAGTCCTCAGGTCAAAAAGCAACTCTACTTCCGTGGTTCCATAAGAATATTAGGTGGGCCCATGGGTTGAGCATGAAGGTCCAGTCCTCTGAGAAGGAGCCCTGCGGCGTCTGCTCTCCTTAGCCTCCGTGGACTGCACAACCTGACTCCAGAAACCAAATGAGAAGACAGTTTCTCCCCTGGCTTCTGTGGGGGACTACTCCAGAATAGGGAGGCCTGGGTCTTGCGAAGAACTAGGGGAACAGGAGAACAGGAGATTGTCTAAGACAGATGAAGAGTCCTCCATCTCAAAGATTTTCTCAAAGTGGTATCAAGGGTGAACTTAGGGCGGGGAGATGAAACCAGCTGGGAAAAAAAAAAAAAAAACAGGATTCAGCTGGATCCATGAAGACATTGCTAGCACTGTCCAAAGCACAGCAGGCTGCCTTAAGAACCAGGAGCGGACTGCGGCCAGCCTGGGAGGCACCGCTACAGGTCCTCCAAAGCCACAGGAAAACACACTGTAGGCTGGAGTGGACGCCTGTTTAGAGTCGAGAACCTGAAAGTTCCAGCCAGTGTCACTTGTGTATGTCACTTGCTCTTCGGCCCAATAAGTCCTTTGTTAGACAATACAAATAGCAAAACAGAAATTATCAGTTAGTTTTTTGTTACTATGACAAAATGCCTGAGTGTATTGGTCAGGGTTTTACTTAGAGGAACAGAAAGATATAAGGAATGGATATTAACACAAAATATACAATATATAAGGAGTTATGAGATTGGCTTACAATAGTCAGCCACAGAGTCAGATGAGGAAGCGTGCAGAGGGCGTCTGCACACTCCGGACTGGAGAATTCAGTCCCGAGGTCTGAAACTCACTACAGTGCTCCATGTAAGTCTCTATCCATTGGCTGATGGGTCTGCGGTGGAAGACTGAAGTGTCTGTGATGGATGCTGAAGAGTCTGCGACAGATGGTGAAAGATCCAAGCTGGAGGCTGAAGAGTCTGCACTGCAAACCAGATGATGAAGTCCAGGCTGAATGCAAAGACTGACGCTTCTCCCAGGAAGTGACATCTTGACTCCTTCCTCAGCCCTTTAAAAAGTCTCTGTGCTCAGTCACTCTGACGTGGGCCCATTGTACCCCAGGGTAGAACCAATCATATCCAGCATGGGCCCTTGATCCTGCTCTAGGGAGGAGCCAATCATATTCTAGGCAGGCCCTGGTCATGCTCCAAGGAGGAACCAATTGTATCCCGGGGCGGGACTCCCACCAACAGGGAGCTGGGCCGCTGAGTCACCCTGCCAAGTTGACACAACATATCAACCACTACACTGAGCTAAGCCAATTTTAAAAGGAAGGGTGCGTTTTGGCTCACGCTCTCGGAGGTTTTGGTCCACGGTTGGCTGGCTGGATCACTTGAGGCCTATGGCAAGGGGAAGCACCAGGGTGGAAGGGCAAGGCAGCAGGAGGCAGAGCGAGGGTGAGCCTAGAGCCCGGGCCTGGACTGGCCAGGGGCCTCCACTCCACGCTCCCATGTCCAGTCCCTTCCATCAAGACCCTCCTCCTGTTTCCATGATCCCACAGATGGCATCGGATTACGGTCTCCTGATGCGAATTTATGACGTCAGAGTCCTCCAATCAACATCTAAGAGGCAGATGCCTGTGCAGAGTCACTTGTCACCACGGGCCTTCGGGGCAAATCTGTGTCCTCGCTATGGCAGCATGTGTCGGCTTTTATCTTGCTGCCAAAACTTAGCTGTGGGCATAACCAGCGCCCACGGTCGGCACTGACCTTTCCGGGCAGGCGAGCAAGGACAGATGAAGGGAAAGGGCAGGAGCAGGTTCAGGGCAGAGGGGACACGGCCAGGAAGTCGGGGCAGGCTTTGCGGAAGGCGTCCCCCAGGAGGCACAGGTGCCAGCCAAAGCTGATTCTGGTCACCAAATGCCACGGTCTCTCCTGCCCACCACCCATCTACCTGTCTCTCTCTATGTCTGAGCTGCTGACTGGAATGTCACAAAGTGCAATTCTGTCCTATTAGAAAGATGTAGCAGGACAAAGGGGGAGAATGACTTGGAGATCAGACAGTGTTCACCCCAAGTCACTGAAATGCAGGCTTCTGTCCTTGCAGGGCAAATCCCTCAGCAACCCCGTCTGCTCCCTGAGTGCCAGAGTCCTCGGGACATGTCCACAGCAGCCCTGCGGTCTCAGCCCCACATCGTTGCAAAATATTGGTCTCTTGCATGTGGGCGCTTACATGCTGCATCTCATGTGGGAATCAAAGCCAATCTGCCATCTGAATTGCAAATGGTTAGAAAATTAATTTTTTATCAGGAAGTCATGAATATACATAGTAAAAACACCAGAAATTATTTTAAAACATACAATGAAGGAGAAATCCTCTTCTCACCACTGGCCCCACCTCCCGCCCATGTTCCGGGGGAGAAGAGCCATTATCAATTTATTGTATATTCATAGATTAATCTTGGATTATGCAAGTATGTCCCGACATATGTGTGCACGCAAAGGTGAACACAGAAATGCCCTTTTTTACATCAATGGAAGCAACTGTCACAGTTCTCCCACCTGGCATTGGTCCTTGACAGCAGCCTGCTCGGCTGTGACCTGTTGCTATGACACCAACCACAGCCCGCAGGGCTGCGGCACAGGGGAGTGACGTCAGCACAGCGTGGATGTCCTGGTGTCTGTCTGCAGTGTTCCTCGACAAGAGAAGTGGAGCCCTGAATCGTGGCAGTGGGATGTGAACCTACAGAAGGCGAAGAAGTAGCGCTCGGTGTGCAGCCCTTTGTGCTGCGTTTTAAGCAGACACAAAGGAGTGGCAGCTTCGCCCCTGCAGGGGGCACCCTGGCCCCGTGGCACAAGGCGTGTAAGCTCCCTAGTGCTCCCTGGCACTGTGGGCTCCCCAAACACCATCCCACGCCGCTGGCTGCCTGGCTCGGTGCCCCTGAGCCGCGCCCTGGGCAGCCCCAGGGCGCTGCGCAGGCGCGATGCTGGTTTCTGTGCACGCTCTCATTTCAAGGCTGTGACCACAGGAAATGGCCTCCCGCTCCCAGTCCTCGCACAAGCCGGGGAGGCTCCTGGGCGCTGTTGAAAGGTCGGATTACAGCAGAGAGCCCTGGGGTTTGGATGTCACCCGGGGATTGGCACAGGTCCCCGTGTGAGTCAGTCCTCGCAGCTGGCCTGAGGATGGACCAAAACGTACACAACTCCCCTCCCGCTGATGCACAAGAGGCTGGGTCACGGGACCTACTGTAAAGATGACTCTGCAGTGAGCTAGTTACCTGGGGGAACTGAGTCCTTGTAAACCTCAGGGGTCAAAGTCTTAATCCCCACCTCTTAGAGTGTGACTGCGTTTGGAGACAGAGCCTTTAAAAAGGTGAATAAGAGGGGGCAATCAGTGTGACCCCCCCCCCATCCAATACAACCGGGGTCCTTACTGAGGCGGAGAGCAGGGCCCACAGAGCTATGCCAGGGGAGCAGCACACAGCGGAGGTCGCGTGAGGACACAGCGAGAGGGCAGCCATCCACGCGCCGAGGAGCGAGGCCTCAGGAGAAAGCAACCCTGCTGCGGTCTTCATCTCAGGCTCCCAGTCCCTGGCACTGTGGAAGAGCCCAGTCCTGTGGCTCCAGCACACCGATGCAGATGGGCACCTCCAGAGGGGTGCGACTTCCAGCGCAGGCGCCACATCAGCACCAAACCACGTGTAGGTGCGGGAGATGCAGGAGGCCGGGGTTAACTCAGTTCCTCATCCCTGGGGTGCAGTGCCCAACCTCCACAAGTTCGAAGAGGAGAGGTTCTTTCAGTTTGGTTTATGGAGGTTTCAGTCCATGGTCAGCTGGCCCCAAGACAGGACAGCCTGGCAGAGGGATGTTGCGGAGGAGAACAGCTCAGATCCCAGAGGAGGGGGCAGAGAATAAAGGGAGAAGCCAAGGAGGAAGATGAAGTAGCCCGGGCGGGCTGCACTCAGTGAACTGCCTTTTTGGTCAGGCCCCTGCTTCTAACAGCAATCAGCTCTAAGCCACCAAAGCCCAGTCGCCCAAGTACAGGAGGCTGTGGGAGTCATTTTAGATCTAAACTATACCAATACTCTTTCATCTACCTTGTCTTCAAGTAGATAAAACAATTCTGTTAAATTCTGTTGAATCTGCTGCTTGCGTGGCCAACTCAAGGACCTGTCTGTGCCTTCCGAAAGTGAGTTGAGACTCAGAATCCACCTCGGGGGTTATTCATACACTGCTGATATCCAAGGTCACTAAATGGGTGGGGTTAACCCCACGGCAGTGGAGGCTTCGCCATGACCTGGCCAGACGGCGGAATAGAGGTTGTTACGTCGGCCCTGGTACTCAGCGAGACCTGTGCTTGGATCCCAGCTCCACCGCATCACCGGTGCCCGTGCCCTACCGAGTACCTGGCTTGCTCGCTGACTGGTTTCATCAACTGAGAAGAACCCTACCTGTACTTCAAAGCTAATGTAAGAATGTCCAAGTGTGTTTAAAAGAGCCTTAACACGGTAGAAACTCAACACACGAAAGCTGGCCTTGTAATCTCTGGGCTACCAATTCCCCTCGTTAACATTTCAGGTCAAGAGAAATCTAACAGTGATCCTGGTCTGTCTTCTGAACGGTCAAGGAGATGCAGTTGGGTGGGCTGGCGGGGGAGCAGGGGGAGGAGAACCTGAGGATGACTTCGCAGTTCATCTCAGCCTTGCTCCAATCAAGTGTAGTAAAGGATTTGTTAAGAAAATGCCAGTGCCCTCGGATGGAGCAATACGTAACCTGACATTGAATTCAAAGATAAATGGACAGGAAAAATGAAAAGGTCCCATGGAACAATGATCTATGGTAAGTTCCCCAGGGTGGCATGGGGGGCAGAACGGGGAGACCGCTAAGGAGGGGGAGCTTGGCCTGCCTGCCGTGCAGTGTTGCTGCCTACCAGCTAGCTGCGCTTTCCTGGGATGTCCCCTCTCGCGTTCTGCCTGCCACCCCGAGTGCATGTGTGTGTCCAGAGCGCCCTGGCAGACAGACCACAGCACGTGAGCACAGCCGCCAAGCCTGGGGTGCGCGTGGGGCCTTGGGAAGCTCTTCTGACATCTGGATTCGTTCTTAGTAAACATAATTCTGCTGTCGAACTTTCTATCCTGCCATGGGACAGAGGAAAACCAACCCGGCGCCTGCCTTCCACCCTTGAATTCATCCTGGTGATCGGCGAGCCATCATTTCATCTGCCCTCCCTGGGGAAGGTTTGCGCTGCGGTATTAAATTAGAAAAATAAGACATCTAATTTCCCTCACCTATAAAAGTTATATGATCTTTGTGCTCATGTTCAATTTGCATCAGTTCACTGAGTCACAAGTGCACCAGTTCCAATATAATCATAATGTGTCATTACGGCAGACAGCCCCAGCCTAGAGGAGAAAGGCGTTCGGCCTAAGAGGGTCCCGGCTCACTAGTTCACTACTTGATTGTGCCATTTAGGTGCAACTGTCCTACGTTTGTATAAATATCCACATCCAGATGTAAATGTACAGGAATAAGAAGTCGCTTGTGTTCACTGCCTACTGCGACAAGGGGAATCTTCATTGGTCATAAAACTACCTATTTCATAAACCAATTTCTTCAAAGACAGTCACTCAACCTGATCAGGGGAGACAGCAGAGAGGCCCTCAAGGACGGGACCTCTGCAGGCTCGGCTCCTCGGGGAAGAGGAGGAGGCCTGTGAGCCTGGGGGTCTCACCTCCCACAGCTGCTGCAGGCCCTCTGGCCCCAACCCCCTGACCTTAAGTTTCTGTTCCTCTGTCCCTGATTTACTGACTTTCTCATTGCTGAGAAACCTCACACCTGCAACTTAAAAGAGGAGAGCTTTATTTTGGCTCATATTTCAGCCCACTGTCAGCTGGGCTTCAAGGAAGAAACAGGTCGGTGGAACGGTGGGGAGGGGAAGGAGGGGGAGTGGAAGGCGCTGGGCGGGGCCTCCGGGGGCGTGGTGAAGCTAAGAGAGGAAGTGTTGCTCACATGGGGGTCGCTCTAATGGAGAAAACAAGGGCAGAGTAGGGACATCAGATAAACCGCATGCCTCCAGTCACCCTGACCCAATCCCCAAGCCCTGCCTATGAGCACACCAAGCTTTGGAGGCACATCTAGACAGAAACCATAGCAACCTCCATCTGCTTCCTAGTTAGAACTCTTCCTTGGCCAGCTCATAATGTCTCGGGCTCAGATGCCCAGGCCTGGCCTGCTCAACTGGGACAGGGATGGGGTACACTGAATCCTCATAAGGTTTTCTCTTGACAAGGGCCAGGGGAAGAGACGTGTCACTTAAAAGAACACCAGGCACGAGGCATGATATGCCCACAAGGACGAGAACAACCCCTGGTCACTCAGCCTGTCTCCCCTGATTAGGCTGAATGACTCCTCATTGAGTTAACAAAACTGAATTCACTCTGGTTAAATCCTGGGGGGTGTAGGAGCCAGGGTTTACAGGGGAATAGGTTTCATACAGGACATATAATTGATGGAATCAATTTGTATATTTACTCAAAGAGTAAAATACAGAAGAATGCCCAAAATCTGTCCTCATACCAGCGACCCAAAGAATACAGCTGAGGGCCCGGCTCCCACAGCACTGTCCCCCACAAGGCCAGCTGAAGGCCTGGAGCCCTGGGTAAAGTCCCATACAAGGTTGTGTCAAGGATCTGCACCGGAAGGCCCGAAGGCCCACCGTGGATGTTAAAAAGTCTGCACAAGTGGGATGAAGGATCTGTGCTGAGGGAGCTCAGGCTGAGAGATCTGCACTGGAGCCAAAACGCTACGCTCAAGGGAGAGCCAGAGCTCTCCTGAAGAGAACCAGTGTTCCTCAGCCGCAGCAAAATCCCAGTTCTCCAGGAAAATCAGCAGCACATGCCTTCTCCTCCTGTTCTCCTTTCCTGCCTTGGTAGCAGTCCTTGCACAGAGAACCTGCTGATTTGGGCCAGCTGGGTGTTACCAACTGACCAGCAGGTAATCTGCCACAGAGGTCATGGAGTCCCGCTGCCCGGGCATGTCACCCTTCGTAGGTGCAGTTCTGATACCATATATTTGCACGCCTCAGCCTCCCAATATTTTGACAGCACTGTCTCTGCGAAACCAGCCTAAACACTGCCAAACACCTCCCGCTTGCAGGATGCGACATCTGCCTGCCTGGTGTGAGCTCCCCACAAGTTGTTTCCCCAATCCACAGCCCAGCCCGGGGTGCCTCTGAAGAGCCAGGCGCTCCAGCGTCCTGCAGGTCATCTTAGGACTCCAGGCCTGCGGCAGACAGAAGATCCCTTCTGCAACATCTCCACCCAGTGGCCGTCGGGGCTCAACTCCGTCTCCAGGGGGAAGGTCGCACATTCCAACTCAAAATGCCTCCACAAAACCTTTACCGCCAGTCTCAGCCTCCCCAGCATTGGGATTACAGGCGTGCGCCACTACGCCTGGTCGCCGGGCCAGCATGACATGCGGTACCAGGGATCGAATTCCAGTCCCTGCATCTGCCAGGCAGGTACTTAGACCACTGAGCTACCTCCCCAGCCCCTTGGACTTAAATTTAAAAAAAAAAAAAAAAAGAAAGGAGACAATCTCACCTCCCTAGGATGACAAGGGGAAACACCCCTGTGTTTTGTTTGTGCTCCGCACCACCGCCGCTTCTTGACCTATTGGCTAAGATCCAGTGTAGATGTGACCCACAACCGGGGATCAAACTCAGAACCTTGCACATGCCAGGCAGGCCCTTGTGCCCCTGAACTATCTCTCCAGTCCTGCCTCATGCAGTTTTAAATAAGGCTTTTTCAGAGCGGGCTGAATCCAGAGTGGATGCTTGATTCATGGTTCAGTGCTAGGATTAAGGTTATTGGGATAGAGGCTGGGTGATCCCGGGACCAGCCCACTGACTGGACTGGCACCGCTGTAATCCTGGTAGACCGGATACGACGCAAGGGTCCAAAGAGGTCTGTCTCCCCCCTCTGCGCGGTCCGCTGGCACCGTGAACTGTTGCTGCCATGTGCCACCTGCCCTGAAGACAGCTACAATCTCTACAAACTGTGAGCCATGTAAACCTTTTCCCCTTTAACTTTGGGTGTCAGGGTTTTTGTCTCAGCAATGAAAGTGAAGTAACTAAGGCACCCTGGCGCTTTCCTCTACGTGGTGTTAAGTTTCAGGTTGAATGAGTCCCCCCAAGTCTCAAGTGTGTGGAGGGGTGCCGTCCTCACCCACGGCGCTGTGAGGAGGGAGGTAGTCCTCCGAACATGACCTGCAAAGGCGTATTCCGGTCCCCGCCCCTCCCTTCTCTGCTTCCTGGCCGTCCTGGCCCTCCTGGGTTGAGCCGCTTCTCTGCACCAGGCTCTCCTGCCGCACTAGTTCTGCCCTGGAGCGCCACCCCGTGGACTGAACCCACTGAGCCACAGAAACGTCTCTTTGATCCAATACCCATGACAGCCCTTCACATATTTACATGCGCCCCCAAACATCCTCTAGCTGGAAAGAGACAGTTACAGCCTCTATCACTGTGCCTCTGAGAATGAGAATGTATCTCTAAACCATCCAGGATTCCCTTCCACATGGCTTCTTCTGTTTTTTTGTTTTTGTTTTTTGTTTTTGTATTTTAGGGTATTCAGGGTCTCAGTACTAGAACAGACTCATAGTGATCCGCCTGTTTTTACAGGTTCCCAAGCTGGGATTAGAGGCACGCACCACCACACCCAATCTCAATTGCCCTCTTACCCCCACCCTCTCCCCGCCAGGGCCGGCACCGCAGGTCTGGGGATCAAATCATATCCCCCATCCCACCCCGCACTCACACTCCAGGGTCACTGTGCCTGCTTGTAAGCATTTTAATCCGCTGAGCTATCTGGCTGGCCCTGGTCTCTTTTCTGTTTCATTAAGTATCACGTCAAAGCCATTGTTAGTGTGGGGACAGACGGTGGGAGCCAGGACCCCAAATGAGTCTGCTCCCCAGGGACAACTCCCCACCAAGGGCACTGCCAGCTGCAGCCCAGCAGGCACCCAGAGGCCCAGGGGTCCTTCTGGAGCACAGGTAGCCACACAGCCCCGACCTTCGCCACGTCAGGGAGGTTCGCTGCCCTTCCCACCAGCCCACCCAGGATCCTTTTGCAACCCAACCCGCACCGCCCCCTTTCTCACCAGCACTGAGGAGACATGCACCGGGGCTGGAAAACACAAGCGGAGCTGGCTGTTGCTTTTCTTCTAAGTAACCAGCTCCTCAGCGCTAGGAAGTCCGATGGAGTCCAACCGCTAAGAAGGGCAGTCCGAGGCTCACTCCACTTTCTCCCCAGCGCGGAGAACCTCTGCCGTGTAACACTGCAGCAGGGCCACAGCTGACGCTCCCATGTCCCCAAGAACAAGATGCCCTTCTAGGTGAGTGGGGTCCTTAAGCAGCCATCTGCTCACCTGCAAGCCCAGTGTCGCAGCCTCCTGACTGGGTCTGACTCCCCAAACAGTGGAGCGGCCCTGGCCCTGGGCACCCCACGCCTCGCGCTCTCTGGCCGCCCCTCCCAGTGCTGCACGTGCTGCCTTCTCCAGCCCTTGCGCAGGGCGTCACAGTGGCCTCTGGGGCCCTGCACTTCGCACTGCCAGCTCCCCTCGCCCCCAGTCCAGCCTTGCGACTCTGCTGCCTTCATGGTACAAATGATGCCCGTGGTGTAACAGCAACGCGAAACACCATGGACACTTGCCTCGCTTACAGCAATGTCCTGACGCAGGGGCCTCGGGTCGGCTCAGCAGCTCAGCACGGCCGTGAGGCTTCCTGTCTGCTCCTCTCTCAGCTCCCAACTCCGCACTCCCTCACAGCTACAGAATGGCTGCTGAAGCGTCCAGTGCAGAGCACGTCCAGACCCAGGAAGGCCGAGCGCTCCTTGAGGATGTCTCCTGGCAACAAAACCCCTTCCTGAGGAACAGACTTCCTCTTGGTCTCAGCAGCACAGCAGCAGCTGTCCATGTGCCCGCTGCCGACCACCACCGTGGCACCCGTGGCAAACAGGGAGGTGGTCAGACAAGAGGTCAGGCCCGCCTCCCCTGAACACAGCCATGCCTGACACCTGAGAAACTGGAGATTCTGCTAGCAAGACAGGGAGAATGGTTATAGCCTAAGAGGCAGGCGAGTGCGCACACCTTCCTCAGGGTCCGCAAGCATCCCCGGCTCCACGAGGGGCTGCCTGGGCCAGAGGCCTGCAGACCCTCCTGCCCACCCCCTGGCCCCGGTGACTACTGACGTCTTCATGAAGCGCTGGGCACACCGGGCCGGGGACGACTCCACGAGCAACAAGGGGCGCCACAGCCAACACGAGCGTCTCCTGTTGGCGCGCCTGTCTGCTGAGAAGTGCGCTCCTGGCCTGCACTCCACAACGGCTAGGAGATCGCTCCCCCAGCGCGTCAGCAGGGCTGGGGCAGCTGAGGCCCAGCCGAGAACACCGCCACACCCCAGGCGTACCAGACTCCTGGACCTCAGAATGCTGCTTTCTTCACCCAGGAGACCCTCGGCTTTGGCCACTAGGGAAAGTTCTTTGGCAGAGGGACGGCACCCAGCTGGGTGACTGAAATGCCAGGCGTCTCGCATTTCTTCTGCTCGGTCTGATGACAGCCTGCCATGGTGACACCGCCTCCCAGTACATCTGCGAGAGCACTGCAGGGCTAAGTCTTTAGAAGCGGCTTCATGGTACTCAGTAAAGCTACGCATCTGAGGGAGTCTGAACACCAGAACCTGCCCAGGCCTGAGCAGGCCCCCCGGGCAGAGGTGGGGAACACAGGGCTCACAGCGTGGGCACCATCTGGACACAGCTGAAATGCCCATCAGCTGGGGAATGGACAAAAAAGGATATTTTACACAATGGAGTATTATTCGGCTACTTAAAAAAGAGAATTTTGAGGCTTTTGTAGGTAAATGGATGCAGCTAGAGATTGTATCGGTGAGTGAAATAAATCAGACCCACAGGTGCGCACATCGGATTATCCCCCTAGTATGAGAACCTGAAAGAGCGGTGAAACTGTACAAAGCACAGCAGAAACTGCAAAAGGGAAAGGAAAAACTGAGATGAGGAAGAGGATAAAGGAAAGAAGGGAAACAATATAGGTATCTATGCAGAATAGCTTGGATAACTGTACTGTTGATTTCTGCTGGTCTTTTGAAAGGAGCAGTTAATGCTTGATATTTTGTTGACTCTGATTTTTTTTCCTCTTTTGAATTTCTTATAACTTCTTTGCTATTGTTTTGTTTTTTTCCTTTAAACTAATCTTATGCATTTACATCTGGTCATCTGAACAACTAATTTGAAGACAGCATCATGTAATACAGCTACCATTGTTGAATTCCTAGTACTTGGGTTAGTGAAATCTTGTATTGTTTCTAATGCTTTTTTTTTTTCTATAACTCTCTTGTATTCTTTAAAAATAAAAAAAGAAATATTAAATGACTGCTCTCATGAGATGAAGAGACAACTAGCAGAAATAACCTGCGACTTCCAACTTCCTTGAGGAAGTTTTCCTCACTGTGTAAAATAACAAAAATACCATTTTTACACACCGAAGACTACGTACTGTGAGCTTTAAGATTGGCCCCCAGTTTCCCGCGCATTGTTTCATTACTCTAATTATGGGGTGCTCAGAAAACCGAGGCTTGGAGAGAGAAGCCCCGGTCCGCGGCTCCTGATGATGGCAACAGCAGAGACCACACCCACACGGGCTCGAGTCACAGCTCGCGATCATTTATTTTATTCTTCCTCTCTTCTTTCCTTTCCTTTTGTTTGGGAGAGAACTAGAGTGTGAGCCCGGGCCCAGCATAAGCACTTTTACACTGAGCTGCACCTGCCTCCCCGAGGGGCCAGGCTGCCCTCAGGCCTGTAATACTCCTGCCTCGGCCTCCCAAATGGGGCTATGCGCATGAGCACTCTCGCTCCTCTTGTCATTACCAGCTACGCCAGCGCATCACCACACCTCTCTAAGTACTGTTTCTCACAAAACTGGCTGCACTCGACACAGAACTTCATCAAGACGGGCAGCACTGCCAATCCGGGCTGCGAGACCCTCCAGTCGGAAGTGCACCCCCACCCCAGCCAGGGTGAAATGCATGCTAAGGCACACCCACTGGCACACGTAAACACATACTCAAACATACATGTTGGGCTCAATTACATGCAGTAGTCTACCCATCTTGGAGCAAATGATGCCTAATAAATGCTATCAATAGAAACACCTCCCTAAATCCCCTAGAAAATTAATTTTTCCATAAAATACAGGAGAGGTAAATCTTAAGTGTGAATGAAGTTACAGGAAATTACGAACAATGGCCACCCGTACCCTCCTAAGAGCTGACTTCTTGGTGGTGGCACCAGGCCACATTGCCTCTGTGGCAGAAAGCTGCAGACGGCTTCCCAACCCCTAGGCACCAAACCGCAGTACGCACTTGTTCTGAGAATACTCCAGTAACAGTGGACCTTAAATCTGCCTGTTTAACTTCTGCTTGTTTTCTCCAAAAGTTAAGGAAAGAAACAGACTTTCAAGGGGCTGGAGAGATAGCTCAGTAGAATGAGTGCTTGCCTGGCAAGTGCAAGAGCCTGAGTTCAATCCCCGGTTCCGCAAAAAAAAAAATGTAACATCACAACAGAAACAGCGACTTTCAGTCCACAGCACCGCACCGAGTGACCAGCTGAGGGCGTCACTCTCAGGGCCTCCTCTCCCTGCCCCTGAAGGTGCTCGCGTCATAAGCCCACACGGTGTCCACTCCGTCTCCAGTGACAACAGCCGGGGTCCAGTGAGGGAACGGAAAGCGGCAGGCCACCACTCGCGCGTCATCCTCCAGTTCGAGTTCAAGCTTCCTCTCCAGCTGCGGCATCTGTGGAGGTGACAGGAGACCAATGACGACCGAGGGAGGGGATCCCGTGCGCTCCTCTGCACCCCAGGGTCCCTCCACATGCTCCATGTACCCATCACTGCGGGCACAGACAGGCCACCAACCACTGCCACACAGAGACGCAGCAGCAGCAGCTACAACAGTAGCTTCCGGTAGCGATTACAAAGCAGGCCATTTTATAGGCTGCCGGATCCTGGTCCAAGTCACATATGGCAATGATGGAAATAACAGAAAGCGTTCATTTGTTTACCTACATAACTACTTCACCATGCCCTGTCTCGTACATTTAAGACACACTGTTAACTTCTCTGAAAGCCTTACAGCATGCAATGGACAGTATCTAAGCATTATCACTGGCACTATTTTTTCTGCCTCAACAGCAAGGTGTATCTTAATATCTAGAGCCCAAATTTTAATTCATCATTATGATCAATACCAGGGGAACACAGGTAAATTTGGTGGATAGAAAATCTTTTAACAGCCAGTAAAAGATTCTTTAAAAAAAAAGCATTATTCCTTGAAGGAAAAATTAAGCAAAGAATAAAAAAATATGTGTGCTTTCA
>PVKN010016698.1:0-17739 GCA_004027915.1 Capromys pilorides | reverse complement strand
CTTCTACTCAGAGTGTGTACCTGCTATGGCTGCATGGTACTGGGGACCCAGAGGACACATGCAGAGTCTGTGGGGCCAAACAAGCTGAGGTCAAGCTCAGAGCAACCAGGGCTCGGGCATTTGACACCTCATAAATGACTTAAATGACAGAACAGGAATCAAGCTCATTAAGTTTGTAGAGGAAACCAAGTTGGCAGGCAGCCAAGTCATGGCGGGAGGCCTGAGAATTCAAGATGACCTTGGCAAACTGCAGAGCTGGGGAGGGGACAGTAAATACACATGCTGGTGGCTGCTTACTGAAGAATGCAGACAGTGAAGTGCAGAGCTCTAAACACTTGAAACTAAAATGAGGAAAGTAGTTGACGGTTCTTCAACAGACCAGATGCAGACTGCACCATATATCCTTGCTTTTCCACATCTAGTATAAGTCCAGAATTGAAAATAGGGCCATGAGCAAACTTTTGTACACATAGGTCCATAGCCAAAAGGTGGACATAGCCACAGGTCTGCTGGACACAGATGCGCATGTTGTAGTCTACACTACCAGCACAAGAGAATATCATTTGGCCATAGAGAAGAAGAGCAGCTCATTGACACAGGCCCTCACATGGATGGAGCTCAAAACACTGCTGAGTCAAAGAAGCCAGAGCCTGAAGTCTATGTGCAGTACAATTCTCTTCATGAGATATCCATAGGGCCTCTTCCATAGAGACAGGATGCAGAGCCCTGGCTGCCAGGGGTAGGGAGAGGAAAGGTGGGGAGTGGCTATCAGGCATTAGACCTCATTTTAGGGTGACAAAAATGTTTTAGAACTGGAAAGAGGTGATGGGTGTACTACCTTGTAAACTGTGCTCTTTAAAATGGTGAGTTTTATATTATGTGAATTTCACCTCAGTTAGAAAAGGAACATTAAAATACAATGTGGAATGCTGGCTAAAAACCATGGAGAAAGACCTGAAGGTCAGAGTAGGTAAGCAGCAGCTGCAGATTTAAGAAAAGCAACAGAGCCAAACTGGACCACAGGGTGAAGATGCCATGTAGGATGCGCGGCTGAAGGCAGAGGGGAGGGTGCCCTGGTGCTGCTCCAGCCCCTCCTTAGCTCACGCAGTGTCCTGGGCTCTGCATCAGGAGCCACTCAGGTGCTTATCATCTCTTAGCTTCTCTGCACTTGAGTGAGGGGAACCAAGTGCCTGGCAAGTTTAATGTATGCTCCAGGCCCCCAACATGGACACTTGTTTACTTTTGCAAAGCCACTTCTTTTCTCTGCCGCCTCTCACTCTCTAGTTCACCTTTCTCACTTCTCCCCTGAAGGAAGGCTGGGGTTCTGGGTATTGGGGCTCTGAAGAGCTCTCCTGGTCTGGTGCCCCAGCTGCTCTGCCTGACATGTTCGGTGCGGCTATCTGCCTTGCTGACCCTGGACACATTCATGGGTGTCTAGGGCTTCCCATGCTCTGTGGGCATCACAGTGCCATGTGATTGCGGGTGCTCTTGGTCACCAGAGCTGCTGCAGGGTCAGCGTTGGTCAGATAGTGGCTCTAGCCTCTTGGTATTTCTCTCATGTGCCCAAGATGATCAGAAGAATGCCAAGACTGGGATGCTGCCCAGGGGAACAAAAAAGGTGTCCCTGGGCTTGGGATGGGAAGGAGAGTAGGGGAAAGCACACCAAGTAGTAGCTAAGCTTCTATGCTCACAGGTTGCCTGGGACAATGTCAGCAAAGATCCAGGAAAGTGACGGCTAAGCTGGACTGAAGGGCTGGGGGGACCTTGAATCTCCACCTTTCTTGGATGAGAATCTCTTGAGCCCCATTGCCAGCGTCCCATTATGGTCCCTAACCTCCTACCAGGGAATAAATGTCTGGTACCTACAGCTCTCCCTTTTGCTGGGTATGGTCCACAATTCAGATCTAGAACCAAAACAATTAAGACAACAGAGAAGGGCAAAGGCTTGGCCCAAGGTCAGAAGTCCTGTCCTTCCCATCCTGCTGCATTACCCTTTCTACAAGACATCAGTTTGAGTGGGGGCCAGATTACTGGGCAGCCCAGGTGCGTGTCATTATTTGATGGCATCACATGGTCACAAACACCTGTTCTCCTACCTCTAACACATATCTACCCCTCCTGTCCTTGTTGAGGTACCAGCAGGCATCTTTGAGAAGTTTCTGGGAACAGCAACCCTCTCTCTCCTCCCCCACCAGCTGCCAGGATGTGACGTCCTGATGCATGCTCTCAGGCCATCTTCTATCCATCTCCGTACAATACTGATGATACCCATCAAAACAGGCATTTAAATCATGATGCACACACATACAGTGTGTGTGATCAGTGAGGGAGGACAGTATGAGTCAGTGCAGAGTCAGTGGAAGAAAGAATGCCCAAATACCGGAAAGTTAGAAGTAAAATCAGTTACAAAAGTGATGCAACTGTGGCCTCTGGCTTAGCAACTTTCATTCTTTAAAATTAGCTTCTAACATTATAGAGTCTGGGCTAATCAAACAGTATGCCATATATAATTTTTTTATTTTTTTAAATATAGTGTTCATTATGAAATCTAGGCTGGCTTTAAACTTACTATGTAACCCAGAATGTCTTCCAATTTGCAATAATCTTCCTGCCTCAGTCTCCTGAGTGCTGGGGAACCGGACTGCACCACCCTGCCTGGCCACAGCCACATTTCTTAACAAAGACAACCCATAGGAACCTTCTTAAACAAGGGTTGATTCCAATAGCCAACATGCTGTGGCACATGGGCCAAGTCTGTCCTACACCTTTTTTGGTTGTTATTAATAAAGTTTCATTGGAGCACAGGTATACCTGTTGAACTACAATAGTTTCAATGAGACCATGAGCTTGGAAAGCCAAAAGGATCACAACGAAAGCATCAGAGTCTGCTTATGGGCACAAGGTGAGCCACTACTACTGCACATTCCTTCTACCCTGCAGGCTTTTCTTGCCATTCCAGTTTGAGCAGTGCCAGGGTCCTACTCATTTCCATATCCCCAACATCTCCCACAAGGTCCAGCCTAGATCTAGTGTTCAGCCCTGTTTAATACAAGAACAAATGTGCAAGTGCACATGTGAGACATGTAAGTGATTTAAAAAAAAATCCACGGTGTTAAAAATGGGTTGCTTGGCATGCAGTTCCACAGTCCAGTTACTAGCAAAAATGTAACTTTGCTTCTAGACCTCTGGGGGAGAAACCTATATTCCCATAACAGAAGATTTACATCTTTATGTAGGGAGGCCCACATTCTCTAATGCTTGCTAGTCTCTTCTGGGTCACTGGTTAGACTTCAACACCATCACTATGAGTGTTCCAGAAGTGAATGTCTGCACACTAACAATGTGCTGGACAGTGAGACAGAAGTCTTCAAAGATAAAACAAATCGAAGCTCCCCATGGGGAAGCTGGGATGTTAAAAGGATTTCTCCTCCTTCTTTTAAAGCTAACAAACAACATTTTACAATACTTATCACAAAAGCAGAAATGCCACACATTTCAAATACCACTCAGCAGGGGGCAAGTCCTTCAACCCCATTAAGGAGCACATGGTCCCTCCACTAAAGCCATAGGAGACCCACCACCCTACTGCGTCCCCCAGGAGGGCTGATGGCTCTGCTGTTTCCTCTCAGGTTTAGACTATACTTGGCACATGGCTGGGCCCCTTCACACATATGCATTCATTTAATACTTAGGGAGCCCTGGATCACTCTTCTATCAGAATTTGACTTTTTACACTGGGAAAGCCACTTGGCTCAGCTGAGACTCCAGGAAGTCTCAGGGGACCTGGTGGCCTGGGCAGGATTTTGGATGCTCCTGCAGGGAGGCTCTGGTGGCTGGTCATCACCTTGAGCCAGGGATCCAATGGCTACTAAGAGGACAATCATTAACCTCAGGGAAAGGGACTCCTGTAGATGGAGGAAGAAAAAAGCTGCAGCTGTCTAGGAGGAAGGAGGAAGGGAGGGAAAAAGCAGCTCTCCAGGGGTAGGGAAGACAGTCCTGCAAGCTGTCTACGGAAAACTGAAAGCCATTGTGTTCTGCTCATCCAGAAACTGCCATCTGCAGGATCCTGCACACCCAGCAATACCCACAGATGCCCAGACCTCCTCCTTCAGACTGGCATCCACCTGTTCCACAGGCACCTGGAACTTTCCTATGCTAGAGAATATAGGTGGGTAGAATAAGGTAGAGGGGAGATTGGTCTGTGCCCATCTGGCAAAAGCATAGCCCAACCAGGAAGAGACTCAAGGTTCGCAAGGCCTGATGCCAGTTCCGGGAAGGGATCCTGGCACCTGAGGATAATAAGTTGTTAAGGGGCTTCTCAATGACCCACTGATCTTAGCTGGTTCTAAGGGCTGCCTGCTTTGAAAAACAGCTGGAAGTGGATTCCTTCCACCCTGCTCTGCCACCTGCCATCTTTCCAGGTTGTTATGTTGTTTTCACTATTTGATTTCTTTTCTACCTTTAGACACAAATGTGAAATGGCTTCTGGATGTGCTACCACATTCTTTCCACCCTAATCTCTGCTCTTGGACTCCTCTGCTCCCTTGGTTCCTCTTTTTTTGCCCCCAACACCCTCAGATGACATTGTCCTTGCCCTCTTTTACTCAAGGCATGGCTGTTTCCTTGTGAACTTTGGTGGCCCTCCACAAAGGAGACTCCAAGGGTCATTTTAGTACAAGAGCCTTGTTCAGAGTCTTGGCCTCTTGTTTGGACTAGAGGATGGGCTAGCTCAGTGAACTAACAGGAGATTGTGATTACCCTTGCTGCCACTGGACACACAAAGGGTCAGGAGGACTCTGGCTGCTGCTGTTATCATGGCCCTGGTATCTCAGCTTCTGTGAGCGGTTAGAAAAACCACAGATGTCCATGCCTCTCATATGTACCAGCTTGGAGGACTCTTCCCTTGCCACCCACCTACACAGGACAACTTAATTAGTGCCCTTGAAGACAGGTCTCAAAATGGGTCTATGCTCACAGCCAGAAGGTACAATGGGTAGAGGGCACCACAGCTCTGAGTCCCTTCCTGTAACAGAGTTCTCTTCACTGCTCCCATGGTCCAGCCACACTGTCCTGGCTCAGGCTGCCCAAAGTCCACCTTACCCAATCTGGCTGTGTCTCAGTCTGCTCAAGTGGCTATAACAAACCCTGCTGACTGTAGGAATTCCCCTTCTCCAGTCTGAGACAGGATTCCATGCTGGTCAGGTTTTGCCAAGAGTCCCCTTGTATTGCATCCACACCTGGTAGAGAAGGGTGGGAGCTTTCTGAGTCCTTTCTGTAAGGGCACTGTGTGTGTCTAGGTGTCTCCCCAAAGCCTCATGTAGTCATGGGACAACTTCTAGAGTTTGTTATTAATTCATGACCCAATGCTGGGATTATGGGTGTGAGTGCTTTTTTCACCCTGGGGTGTGTAATCTGCATTACACTGCAAGGAGGGGAAAGAGTCTAGCTAGCTGCTGCAGCAGCTACCCCTGCCTTTGCTTTTTGCTATTTTCTGCCACTATGAAAGGTTGCTCTCTGCCATGTGTCACTCTGCCTTGGAGCTAGCTGAGTAGGGACTGAAACCTTCACAAACTATGAGCTAAATAAACCTTACCTTCCTTAACTTTAGATATTAGGTACTTTGTCCCAGCAATGAGAAAGGAGTAACTGAGACAGGCACTCAGCTCATTTGTGAGGCTCCCCTTTAGAGACCACATCCCCTCCCAAGGTCCCACACACAATGGTATTCCCAATGGGGCAGGTTTCCACATCAGAATTTGGTGGACAAAACATTTAGTCTATAATAGCTGCCATATTCCTTCTACAAATTCTATTAACCATTTTCCAAATGTGTCCTCCAGTGCTTCCCACCCCTAAGTGCTACCTCAAGTGTCTGGTACTTTACTAGAGCCCACTGTTATGGCTTATGTCTAGTTGTCCCCTCAAAGCCTCCTGCAATCATGGGGTGGGGACTTCTAGAGTTTGAGACTTGACTCATGACCCACTGAGATTATGTTTTAGTACTGATGGGACTATGAGTCTGGGTCCTTCTGGGATTATGGGTGTGGCCTAAGGCAGATAGGCTGAGGCAGAGAGCCTGAATATAATATAAAGAGAGACAAAGAGACAGAGAGTCAGACTCACACTGTTGCTCTCTGCTGCTCTGGTTGGTCAGATTCCTCTGTTGCAACTGTTGTTGTTCTGCCGCCATGAACTGGATGCTCTCTGCCCTGTTCCACTCAGCCTTGGGCCAGCCGAATATGGACTGAATCCTCCAGTAACTGTGAACTAAATAAACCTTTCCTTCCTTTATTTTGGGTGTCAGGTGTCTGTCCCAGCAATGAGTAAAAAGTAACTAAGACAGCATTTGGTACTGAGAGTGGGGTCATTGCTGTGGCTATACCTGACAATGTGGATTACGAGCTTTTGGGAATGGCTTATGGGAAGAGATAGGAAAGGTTCAGAGATGTCGCCTACAAGTGAAGCACTGGAAAAGCTTCAGCTGTTGTGTAGGGGAGATTCTGGGCAGAACTCAGACTAGAAGACTGACAGAAGGCCTGCCTGTAAAGACCAGGTTGAGGAGGTTTCTGCTGAAAAAAAGGACAGCATTGGTCATTGGACTCCAGATGATTTGTGCTATGGATTGGCTGAAAGTCTGTCAGAATTTTGCTTGTGCCCAGAGACTTTGCATAAGACTGAGATTAAGCATGGCGGACTGATTAATCTTTTGAGAGATATCTCAAAGCAGCAAACTATTGGGGAGGTGGCATGGTTGTTATTAGTGCTTTTAGCCAGATTTATTGTGAAAATCAAGAGCAAAGAGCCAAGAAGGATGATTTAAAATATTGTGAGTTTGGCCAGGAAGGAAGCACCAGGAGAGCTGTGGACTGTAAAGATGGAGCTAAAAGGATCTCCATTGCTGGGAAGGAACCAGAGAATCAAAAGGATGGCCTGAGAGCATCACAATAGGCAGCAACTCTCCACCCTTTGCAGCCCCAGAATTGCAAAGGAGAGAGGCTTTGCCTTGAGAAAAAGGCCACAGAGACCCAAGTACCAGAATGGTGGCAGCAGTCAAAGCAGGTTCCAAAATGGCACCAGCATGGAGAATTCATTCCTTGGAATCAAGGTCAGAGTGTTCATCAATGCAGTCACTACACCCCTACAACCAAGGGAGAAGGAAGCCTGGCTACTGCTCCAGCTGGCAGCAGATCTTGTCATCATCCATATGGCACTGGTTTTAGGTGAATTCAGAACACAGGAGTTGTTAGGTTAAGAAGGCTTCCACCTTGAGTTCAGAAGAAGGCCTGGGAGGCCAGGCAGTGTGTGAAGCAGAGAGTGAGAAGCCAATTCAGTGGAAACACCAGAAGTTTGGAAAAGCCAGAAATGTGGATTGACTAAGAGAAACTGCAAAGAGTGAGCAAAGCCAGCCTAAGAGAGAAGCCATGGAAACTACCACCAAGAATGCCATAGGGGCGGAGCCATGTAAGGCTTTTGGAGCTCACAACTCAGTGCAGACTGCTTCGGATGTTCCAGTTGGAACTATGGGATTTAATGTTCACCCTGCTGGATTTTGGACTTGTGTTGGTACCAGTGTTTTGTATTCCCCTGTTGTTTGAAACTTTTGGATTGGTAATGTTTATCTTGTATCTTTGAATGTTGGATATGTTTAACTTTTCTTCTATACACAGGCTCACAGTTGAGAGTTTGCCTTGGATCTTGGAGGAGACTTGGAACTTAGACTTTTCAGCAATGCTGAAACTGTTGGGACTTTGACAACTCTTCCAGATGGACTAAAAGGTCTTTTGCACAAAGGGATGTGCATGAGACTTTGGGGGTCCAGGGGTGGAGTACTATGGTTTATGTCTAGATGTCCCCCCAAAGCCTCATGCAATCATGGGGTGGGGACTTTTAGAGTTTGAGACTTGACTCATGATCCACTGGGATTATATGTTTTAGTACTGATGGGTACTCAGACTATGGGTCTGAGTCCTTCTGGGATGATGAGTGTGGTCTAAGGTGGATAGGCTGAGGCAGAGAGCCTGAATGTGACATAAAGGGATACAAAGAGACAGGCTCATGCTGTGCCCTGGTTGGTTGGTTGCCTCAGTTGAGATTGTTGCTGTTCTGCCGCCATGAACTGGATGCTCTCTGCCCTGTTCCACTCGGCCTTGGGCCAGCTGAATATGGACTGAAACCTCCAGCAACTGTGAGCTAAATAAACCTTTCCTTCCTTCATTTTGGGTGTCGAGTATTTGTCCCAGCAATGAGTAATAAGTAACTAAGACACCCACCCAGCAGGAAGTTTCTCCCAGTAACTTCCCCTGTGTACCCCAGGACTTTGCTTCCTCTGGAAACTCTCAGGGTACTCAGTTGGGAGCCCTGATGTTGAGTTGAAACTATCTTTTGAATTCTATGTGTCTCATGATCTGCTGGCTTCACCATGACAGAACAAAAATAAATTTTACATTTTGAAACAAGAGCCTCACTTTTCTCCCCCAGGTCTCTGCTTGGAATGTCTCCTCCTGTGAGAATGCTGTTTATCCCCAGGGCCCAGTTTAAATGTCATCTCCTTGTACCTTCCCCCACTGTCTCTTTTTTAGCAACAATACCTCATGAGTCTGCTTTGTAACAATCATTAGACTCCACCTCAATCCCATATTCTACTCCACAAAAACTGCAAGTTCCACAGAAGGGACTAGATTGAAGGTTTTTACCTCATACTGTAGTATATAGCGTGTTACCCTAAACAATAGTCTGTCAGTCAGTGCTTAATAAGTGCTTGCCGGATGAATGAGTGAATGAATGAAACAAATATAGACCCTAATGGCCAGAAAAATGAAACCTATAGGCAAATCTAAAAATCTAACAGGAGAATTAGAATGAAAGGATTAGAGCACAGAGCAGTCCTGAAAAAAAGAAGAGGAAAATATTACTCTCATAAAATTTAATTTGGTTTGACAGTTGTGATTTATGGATGCACTGACCTCTGCTTCTCAGGAATGACATTTGTAGTAAAATGCTTCCCTCGTTCCTACTTGAGTTGTCACTTATGCTGCAGTATTTTCTTCTCCTGCATGATTTTAAGAGTCCCTAATAGGATCTAAAAGGATCTGATAGACTAATGAACAAAAAGCCCACTTTAAACCATTCATCCTGTGCAAATTTCCTATGCTGGTTGAGGAATACAAGAGAAAAAGTCATTGTAAGGGTGCTATTATGGACAATCAAGCAAACAATAAACATTTTGAAATATCCGAGTATGTATTTCATTGTCACCTGTCACCATAGTACCTAAATGGTTAGGCAGAGACATTATATCAGAACAAAAGATGAAGCCTGTCTTGGCGAATTTACCCAGATGACCGCATTATTATTGAAGGACCCATTAGAGCCGATGACAGCTTTCCTATGCATGTGCGACAGACTATTCAAAAATAATGTCACTCTTTTTCTTCCTGTTATGAAAAAAGAATTCAACTATGGTCAGGGTTTATTATAATGGCAACACTGACAGATACTTATCAAAAGGGCTGCAAACAGCTCTAACATCTGATTGGAGTGAGAAAAGATCTGATTGGTGGGGGAAGACATTCCCAACTGCAGATCCCAGAGCAAGACAGAAATGCAAGGTCTATGCACCCCATGGGAGATGTGACTCACTGGATAACGTTCTACCTTCAGAGGACCCTGGGGAGACAGATAGATGAATGGCTGGAGAAGCAAAGAATATGTTTTTAAAGAAAGGACTCTAACTTCCTCTTTTAGTCAGGGATGTTGCTGTCCCCAGGTAGTGTCTATGCAGTGACTCATCCACCTGTTCCACAGGTGTTTTCCAGCTCTTCTCTTGCACCCACAGGCCCTGTTCACTGTGCGAAGGCCTGGGAAGGTGTCTCCTACCCTCACCAAACTGATGTCTTGGGAGGACAGACAGTAACTATACAAAAAATAAATATAGGATGTTTCTGTGACAAAATAAGCCATGGGAGAGGCACTATGCCTCACAAGGCAGGTGAACCCTTCACCCATAGCCAGGGCCAGGGCTGCTGCTCTGCCACCTCTGTGATGGTGGTGAGTAGGACAAATAAGTCACTCTGCAGCAATGACCCCCAGTGAGGGCCAGGGGAAGCCTGGAAGTGCAGGTGCTGGTCGGCAAGCTCTCCTGCCATCCCTGAAGTTATTCTTACTCAGGAGACAGGACAACTGACTTCACAGTTTTCAAGTAGTAGGGCTCCATGGCGCCCTGGGGCAGGTCACAGGTACCATCTTGACTTGGTCTTTGAGCCCTGACTTCTTCCTGCCTAGGACTAGAGGCTCAGCCTGGGCTATAGATTTTGTACTTTTGGGAACCTAACCCAGCCTGGCTGTATAACCACAAAGGTTAACAGTGACAACCATGCCTCCTGTCTCCCCTCTGAGCTCCTGAATGGAGCTGACCTGATCTGTGCCTTGGACTCAGACACCAGCCTGAACCCACCTTTATGGCCCCTTGGTCTTCCAGGTGCTTTCTAGGGTTCAGCCTTCATTGGTGGCTCAGGCTCTCCTTCGGATGCACTCTGTCCTCTAAGGCCAAACACTTCGTTTGACTTTATTATTATGAACTTCCCTTTAGTAAGTGCCCAGCATATGCCAATCCTAAGCTCATGCTTTAAATGTATCAGTCTCCCAATGATGTGATGGAAAAACAGACTTGATGCTTTCTATGTGTCCCAGGCTGGCTGGCTCCCTGGTCCCTGTTGCTCACCCTCATTGACAACCAGCTCTGAGGACCCTCCAACTCCATAACAACCCTTTGACTGAATAATGCCCCCTTCATAAAGTACTCACTGTGCTCTAACAGTTGTCGTGTTTCTTCCACACAACCCCTGAGCTTGCCCGTGGCCATGTAGATCCAAGCTGGACCAGATGGGTTCCATCCTATCAGTCATGCCCAGATAAGATGGGACACTGGAGGGACAGAAGGCAAAGCCTCCAATCCCAAGGAACCATGAACAATTCAGAGCATTTCAACACTTCTACTGATTCTCAAGTAGAAACAAAACCCTGAAAATATAGATATTCCCTGACTTTTGAAGGAGTTAGTACTGATACATCCATTCTAAGTTGAAAATGATTTAAGTAGAAAACACATTTAATACATTTGACCTTTCAGACATCACCACTTAGACTTGTCTGCCTTCACCATGCTTAGAACACTTCCATTGGCCTCCAGTGGGGCACAGGCACCTAACACAAGGCCTGCTGACTCACTTGTGTAAGCACACAGGTGGGCATTTGCAGACAATGGCAACATCTCCAGAGAACATGGACACTGGCTTTCCCACCATCATAAAGTCGAAGTATCAGAAGTTGGCGCCCTTATGTTGAGCTCTATGAGCATGTTCACAAGGGAATAGACTCTGGAGAAACATCCCAGGACAGCTATCTATTTTCTGCCTTTGGAGGTAATGTCTTCATGCACAATCCATTCTAGTGCCAGCCTTCTACTTGCCCTGGAGTAGGGCCATTGCTGTGAGGCTTTGTCTTCTGGTTCCTTTTCCCTGATGTTGATTCAGGCCCTTTGCTTGTCTCTACGGCTTCAGAGTCTTGTTGAAGCCTAGAGCTCAGAAAGTGCTCAGACTGTGGAGCACAGGCTTGGCATTCTCACCATGGATTCCTGGGAAATGTGTTTGACTTTGGTCCCTGGGAATGTTGGCAGACAGGAAGCCTAGGGTCACCTGGACATAGCTCCTATGTCCTTCCTACAGAAGATACAGCCACCCTCATCTGCTGAGGTGACATTTTACTAGAATTCCTCCTGAGTGGAAAGTGATTGTAAGAGGCTTTGGATAAAGGCATGCTAGGGAACTGGAAAGCCACATACATCCTGCCACACATCCTTGCAGGTAAGGGCATCAGCAAACAGAAAAATATCACAGTGCCTATAGACTTCTATCCATCAGGTCCTTAGTGTGCCTGGCATCTGCAGTAAGGAGAAAGATAGTATTGCCCTGTGCCCCAGCTTCACCCAGGAATGCATCACTCCAAAGGGGATCACCCGACATTCCAGGCCACCTCATCATTTGTGAGTGTCTTGCCTGGAGATGCTTGGGCACACAATGCTCCATCTCCACTGTTCTTTAGTTACTGAAAGACTGGCATGGAGCACACTCCCACTTTATTTTGTTAGCTCATAATACCCTCTAAACCAGCTCCTTTTCAGAAAATGTCTACTGTTATGCACAAATAAGTACTAGGGGCTCTCCCCCACACCGTTTTCCCACTCTGAAATGGAAACTGTCCTATCATACCAAGGTATTAGCATTAGTGTCTTTGTTACTGAAAACCCTGCCCAGAGCAACCTTTGGAGGAGACTGGATCCTGCTCTGGCTATGAGGTGGCCAGCACGTGGGGAGGATGCGATGTGCCACACCTGTGCCCCCTACTTTCTGGGAAGAGATGCTGTGCTCATCTGCAAGCAAAGATTACTGATTAAATAAAGTATAATCAAACCAGAAAGATCTTTAAAAGATCCTTTTCGTAAACCCACTTCTGAGCAGCAACTTATTACAGGGCTGTTCTGTGGCTCCTCCAGTGGTGGGCATCTTTCATCCCAGAGGTCACCAAAGATAACTCGTGTCCTAAGACCTTCTTGGCACATGTAAACACATGGCAGAATTTAAAGGAAACTTAACTGTGAAGGTGTAGTGATGGAAAAGTGAGTAAAAGAGAAATATGGCCATGGCTTCCCTGCCACTGGTAGTCCCTCAGCCCTTGCTCCTGGGGCTGTTCTTTGGTGCTGCCTGGGTGAGGTCATGAAGCCTGGATGAAACAGGGCCCAGTGCCTCCTTCACAAGCCCTCCACGCCACTGACGTAATGGTTCCTACCTCCATACAAAGTCAGCCCCTACTCCTGGCTTTATATCATTCAGATTAATTCTCCTTTGGTTGAATAGCCTGAGGTAGTTTACAATCACATACTAAATTATCCCCAGAAGATCTAACAATCTGCCATAGACAACATCAGCACAAATGTCCATTGTCTGCCAAGCCACCCTTCCTTTCCTTGAGACCTGTTCCTACTGTGCCAGGTGCACCTTGAAGATAACCAAATGGCCTCTCTTTAGAGCACTGGTATTTCCCTGCTAAGCCTCCATTGCTCAGGGCTAAGCTGTGTTCTGAAGACTCCAGTAGATGCTGCTATGCCCTAACCTACCAGTGTCCTAACATATCATAGTCCCCGCCAGGGACACATACATCTGTCATCCCTTGTCATTCTTAGTACTAGAACTCTGCACCCAGATTCCTTCAAGAAACTTCCTCTAGGAGCTCTCTGCCATGATCCTGACTCATCTCCTACAGAAGATGTCAAGGACAGGTTCCTTAAAGACATGTAGCAATGTGCAAAGCACAGAATTTGGGCCCTAAGAGGTGGGGCCTTGAATTCTTATTGGGTTGTTTCCCAGCTGTGTGGTGGCTTTAGGTGAAGAGTCTGACTTAGACTCCTTAGCTGTAAGACAGAACTCATAACACCTGCATAACAAGATGCTAAGTGTTAGATCAGAGCATGACAGTGGGTCCTGCCTTCTACAGAGCTTGAGGCACTTCCCAGATCACCTCTCTGAGAAACTTCACAAACCTTGAGGGCATCAGAAGCTATGTCACAGTCCTCTACACGTTCTGAGGGGCTGGTCACCAAGTCTTCTGTCTCATAGTGTGCTCATGTAGACAGGCTTCAGTCTTACATATAAAGCTTGAAATTCTTAAAGCTCACACATCAGAGCCTTTGAGGTCATCACTACTGTTGATGAAGCCTCTTTATTACTTTATTGCTGAGACAAAATACCTGACACCCAATGTTAAAGGCTGACTGGCTACAAGGCAGGATGGCATGGCATAGAGGCATCACAGAAGAGAAATGGTCCATTATGTGGCAAGAAGAAGACAGCAAGCAGCAAGCAGCAATACCTACCTTTTCCTCTGATGCCATCCAGGCTACAATTCTTTCGGGTGGTGCCACCCAGAACTATGCTAATTCCAATCAGTGGACTCATTTAGTACCACCCAGTATCAGAAGCCCTAGATCCAGCCAGCACCATAAAGCCCTACCTAAGAGTGGATGAAGCTTAGGTGGATACCTAGATATGAGTTGTAACACCCTTCAAAAGAGATTCAAGAAAAAGCCCCAACTTTGTCTGCTGTGGAAACTCTGCAAACTTCATCCATCTTCTCATTTGTAGTGGGCTGTCAGTGGAGTTAATCCAGATATTCAAAAGAAAAAGTCATCTACATTTGGCATAAAGATCCAGCAAAGAAGAAATCTCCCCTATGTATGTGTGCCCCCCTGTGATAAATGCTTAGGAGGCTCTGAAGCTCCGCCTCTTCCTCCTCCTTAAGTACCATTTCCTGTGGAACCTAGAGGTTGTCTACAATCCTTACTTCAGAATTGGAAGTAAGCTTCTTTTTATAGATGAATGTTTATTTGCTAGAAATCAGAAAAAACAAAGGGTTCTGGAAATGAGCTTTAGGGGCAAAAATTCTCTTTTGGTTTTGGGATTTCAAGCATATGTACCAGAATTTATAGATGTGCATAGTTGATTTCAATTATTTTAAAAAAAATGACACTAAGGAGCTTCTAGTTTTGAAAAGGTGGGAAACTAAGAAATCTAAAAAACTGCTTACTCCAAAGGCCAAAGTATTAGGCAAGGTATAGTAGACAGCATCTTATATGCAGCTATGCACCCAAGGCAGAAAGCTGAGGATCCAGGACCAAATGCAGGTGGGCATGTTGCTACAGGAGGCCTGGGGGAAAAAGATTACTCTTAGCAACCCAGGGAGTGGGATGTAGAGATACAGGCAAAGGATTGAGACTCTTATACATTCTCCAAACAAAACTGAGAACAAGAGAGGCCCGAGGCCCAGGGAAATAAGATGCTTCCCAAGCCTAAATTCAGTCAGAGACCTGAGGTTGGAGAGGATCCAGGAGGAAAAGAAAAGCATGTCCCAAACCTTATGATCCAAGTCCTTCAACTTTTGGTGTGGGGTAGAAAGACACAGAAAATGTAAAAGTTATGGCAAAAATATCTTCAGGCATGTGGAAATCAATATGATAAAATAATTGAGGTCACACATGAAAAAAACATACAAATGTAATTAAAGAGTATAATTAAAAGAGTGATTTGAAAGAATGAGTGCAGGATAAGCCAGTATTTCTTTAAAAAGGGCAGACAAGAAGTAATAGAGCTGTGTAAAATAAAAGTTACTGAAATTCAAAATTCAGTGAGTAGACTAAGAGACAAATTAAATACAGGCCAATAGAAAATTGATTTCCTAGATGCTGGATCTAAGGAAGTTATGTGGAAAGTAGCACAGAGAGATAACCAGAAGAAATGAAATAGACGAAATAGATGCTAGGAGCTGTAGAAGACAGAATGAGAAGTGATGACTTATAGCTATTAAGAGTTCCAGAGGAGAGTACAGAGGGGAGAAGTACCATCCAAGCAGGTCATGTCCAGGAGTTTTCCAGGGCACATAAATTCTCAATATCAAAATGTTGAACAAATCCCGAACAAGACTTAAAAAGAACTCCATACTTGACATATAGTAAAAAGACCAAGGGCTCATAAGGTACTGTCCTATTACTGTGCTAACTCGGGTAAAACAAACAAACAAACAAATAAGCAACAAAGACACATGGATGACAAAAAATGAGAGTGGAAAGGGAAATGAGATATTTGTACAAACCCAAAGCACACCCCCCACCCCCCACCAAACCACTCATTAGCTGAAAAGGCAGTGGAACTGCCTTTTGAGAGACTTGACAAACACCATCTGAATTAAGTGAGTGACATTAATTCTGTCAACAGCAGGACACACTGACATTATAACAAGGATAATGAGGGAGGAACACAACCCTACAACCACCATTGTCTGACTCAAAATGCATATCATGAAGAAATTTCTGATAAATCCAGATAGCGGGTTTTCTAAGACAGATGGTCTTGTAATCTTCAAGGTTACAGAGGTCACAGAATGGTTGGGACTGGAAGAGACTGGAGGACAGGATAATTAGGTGCAGCACATGTCCTGGCTGGATCCTGAGCCACTGAGGACATTTTGGGACAAGTGAAAACACTTGAAGAAGGCCTTTTGTGAGATGGAGTTTTCTCTGGGATTCTTGCATCTTTTCTACAATTTCTGAAATACTTTCAAGAAGAAAGGTAAAGGGAAACTTCAGGGCAATGGAAAAGTGCAGCTAGCACATTGCTACAGGCTGGCCACAGGCTGCCTGAGAGAAGCAGCTCAGGGACCACTCACCAGCCTCTGGCTTTGTGCTGCGACTGCCTGGTGCTTTTCACCCCAGGGGTTCTGATGGCTGGAATGGGTCCATAATGAGAGCAAGTGATGTGTGCAAGCCCCAGGGGGTCAGTCCACTCTGAAAAGCCACAGAGCTTCCTTCCCACTGCAGAAGCAAAGCTTTCACTGCTCAGAGGAGGAGCAGAGAAAGATGGCTTCTGGAGCTAACTTTAGATCCGCTTGGCAATGCAGGATGTCACGCAAATAGAAGAGTCCAGACACCAGCCCAGAGCCTCGGATGAACTGCCAGGGGTTTGGGGGATGGATTTTGAACCTGCCTCTGACTTCATGCTGGTACTGATCATGACGAGCAGCCAGGCCTAAGAAGCTCTGAGCAGCCGCTCGGGCCTGGGAGTCCCAGTTTAGGGCAGCAGGTCAGCCACAGCCTGCTTCTCTCTCTGTCCTAGTGTTGAGCAATGCAAGTGCACCCAAGACTGTGTTTATGAAAACTGGAGAGAAAATAACCCACTGATTCTAAAACCCAAGCCAAACTGACATCCAGAAAAAGCTGGCTCATTTATGAGTATTGATAGAACACGTTAATCTAAAACAAAACAAAATAAAATAAACATCTTGATCACAATGGGTTTGTCTCGGGAGCACTGGGATAATGACATAATAGGAAAATAACAAACATTTTATAGATGAAAGCACAAAAAAGTAAGACAACTCAATAGGTAAAAAATAATTAGGTAAAATCTAACTTATTTATAATTTAAAAAACAAAACAACAACATCCAAAAGACAAACTTGTAGGAAACCAGGATTAGAAATGTCTTAACTCATGCAGGCTAACTATAAATAAGACACTATAAATGGTATAAATGTCATAATTGATGATAAAACCTTAAAAGAATGTCTTTTAATGTTTATAATAAAAAAGATCGTCTCCTATCACTGTCCCAATTCGGTCTGATACAGAGATAGTGGCCTTCTCAGCAAGATTGCTAAATAAATAAGTAAAAAGAAACCAGAGAGAGACACACTGTGATGGTTGGTGTCTGGATGTCCCCCCAAAACCTCATGTGGTCATTTTCAGAGGTGTCTGTATCTAGAGTGTGCGATGCTGGGATCAAGGGTGTGTGACTATTGAATTAGTCCTCTGATGGTTTTGGCATAGTTCTCAGATTGGTCCTTACTGGGTGTGAGTGCTATTCACTCTAAAGGCCGGTAGCTTGAATAAAGGTACAGAAAGAAGGCTGCTGCCGCCGTGTGCTATGTCACTACTTAGCTGCCTTCTGCCTATCATGAAGTGCTTCTCCTCTGCCTTGAAGCCCTTTATTGGATCCAAATAACTATGGACTAAGACCTCTACAAACTGTTAGCAAAACAAGCTTTTCTTCCTTTAACTTTGGCTGTTGGGCATTTTGTCTCAGCAATAAGAAAAAGTAAATAACACATTCAGAGAGAGAGAGAGAGAGAGAGAGA
>PVKN010016697.1:0-17744 GCA_004027915.1 Capromys pilorides | reverse complement strand
CAGGGGTGCCATTAAACACAGTAATGAACTTGCAACAGTACAAATAGTTAATGAAAGCTAAACATTGCAGTCTGAGCAGCATTTGTACAAAAACGCAATTGTCATGTGTTGGTTACATAAAATTTTCCTGACTGGATAAAACTTCACAGTAGGAAACATGCATTTTAGAATCTTTAGCTATTCAATTCAAAAAAAATACCGGTGTCTGCATGAAACAATTCTTCTCCAAAGCCCAAGTACAGTAAAAAATTAATTCAGATGACATAACTCATTCTCAAGCTAAAAAACATTCAGGTATTATTGATGTGGAGGTAAACTCAGAGTTGTGAGGATCAAAGGCACACTGTTCTGCTACCTAAAGAGAGCAAACCACCCCTCCCTCCATCCTGAAAGCTTCTTCCTGAGGTAAATAAAAAGTATATAAGGGGAGAAGAATTACAATGCACTTATTTACAGAGTAAGGATTTCAAAATATTAATGTACTCTCTACTTTCAAACATGTAACTCGTCGCCTGGCCATTTCTGATTACATCTTAGGATGTATCCAGATTCATTTCCTGTTGATTCATCACTAGATACTTCTAGTCAACAATACTAGCTTTCTTCCCAGGTGTTTTCTTCGCCGCAAGTGTGGCTGCAGCGTGTTGTCTCCCAGGCTGTCGCGCACGGCAGGAGAGAAGGGGCTGCTCCAGCGGCCAGCGGCAGCCGCGGCCCTTTCACCCAGCGGCACCGCAGTGCCTCCTGAACAGTCCAGGACCAGCTCTAAAAACAAAACTCATGCATGTTAGTAAATGCATCATTTCACAGCCGAAATTTCCGTAGACATGGCCCTTTCTTCTAGGGGGATCCTGGTTTTTGTTAATGGTATGGAGACTCGGGACTTGAACTAGCAGCCTTCCTTTTCTTCTGTGTTTCTTCTACTTGTTTGTTTCTGCTGCTTTTCCTCGTTCTTCACTGTTTTCTTCTCTTTTGCCCATATGTCTTCAGTGTGATCTGACTCTGATGAAGGTTTATCTTCAGGATGCATCTTTTTCTTGGTTTTATTTATTTATTCTTTTTTTTTTTTTGCGGAACTGGGGAGTGAACTCAGGTCCTGAGCTTGCCAGGCAAGCGCTTATTCTACTGAGCTATCTCCCCAGCCTTGGTAAGTCTTTAAATGCCCTTTTCTTTCTCAATTGCATCCTTTGACTTGTTTTTATTTTTTAAACTGTCCTTACTGTCTGATGCAGTTTCTGACAGGGAGCTTTCAGACAATTTATGTGAATGGATCTTTTTTTCTTTTTTTTGCTTGCTTTTTCCTCATCCTCAGAATCAGAGGAACTACTGGGTAGAATCAGAGCTCGATGAAGAAGATGAATGCCTTCTAGATTTCTTCTTTCTGGAGAGCTCTCATTTCCACTTAATAATTTCTTTTTGTATTATTCCAGTTCTTCCAATTCGTCTTTTTTTCTTCAAATTCAGCCAAAGCCTTAGAGCCTTTCATTTTCTTTTGTAGTTGCTTTTTTACTTTTTCCCAGGTAGTCCTGGGTCAATTCAGATAATCCGGGATTGTTGGCCCTAAAGACTGGATTGTACCTCTTAATCTGGCATTGCTGTTGAATTCACCTGATTGTCCCATTTCCCTATGGTGCTGGATGGCACACGGTTAGACTGCAAAAGCCAGACCAGGCCTCCTAAAGACCTTTCTAACCCTGACATTCAGTAGTGTGTGCTGGGACTGCATGGGCTGGATTTAGAGGAAGACGTGGGTTGAAGTCCTTTTCCGTTGTTGTTTTCTTACCAGTTGTGGCAGTTGGCCTGGTCCATTGGTGAGAAGCTGTGGCACACGTTTCCTGCACTGGAGGCCCTAAAAGGTTCATGTTCACCATCACTGGCCTTGATCTCTCCTGTACCTTCCTCCAAAATAGGAACACTACAGACACAGCCAACTGCGAGTGGTAATGGAGGTCAGAGAGAAGAGGGCTATCTCGCTACACTGACAGTGATGGGCTTGTGCAGCCCTGGACTGCGGCGCACATCTGCTTCAGTGACAGATTCAGGGCTTTGTGTACAGCCTTCTTGTGAGGAGCAGGGTTTCTCCCCTCTCCCGGGCCTGTGGTGTGGTTTACGTTCTCATCTCTTACCTTTCCTTACCTCCTGACAGCGATTCCACCCATGAGTTCCTCCCCATCTCTACTCCTCTGTTACTTATTTGAACAGAAAATGAATTGTTGAGTTGTGAAACCCAAAGGCACATGCTCATTTACAAACCATCTAAATAAATAACAGTGATATTTGCGGTTGTGTAGTTATATTGAACTTTTCATCATATAATTTAACAGCATTTTTATTTCTATTCAGAGCAACTTCCCAGGGTAGGGAAGGACATAATCTTTAATTGAAGTTAAGCTCTAAGCTATTTAATATTTATTCATTCATTCATTCATTCATTCATTTAATGTATTTAGTACAGGGTCTTTGGGGTCTCACTACATAGGTCGGACTCATAGTGATTCTGTTTTCAACTTCCCAATTGTTGGCATTGCAGGTGCCTGTCAACACACCCAGTCTCAATTCATGGCTCAGCGTGCCCTGAAAATGGGGCCGGTACAGCAGGCCAGGGATCGAACCTGGGCGCTGCACTGTGCCTGAGCAGGCGCTTCAGTCTTGCTGAGCTATCCGGCTAGCCTTTGAAGCCATTTATTAACCTATCAGATGCTCACTGGCACATTTACAAAATTCTGAGTCCTAGGAAACACGTGTATTAGACTACACAGACAATTGTACCTGCGTGGGGGCTCGTTATATCATGCTCATATCAACTTCTGAGGCCCAGTACTGGGCTGTAGGCCTGGCTTCACGACCCATCCTTATTTTGAAATCACGTTCCTCTGGCACTAGTCAGATTTCATTTCATTTCATTTCCCTTAAGCTTAACCATTTCTAAGTTTGATTTATAGGGATTTTCTAAACATTTAGAACCTTTAAATGCAACCTTTGACTTAGAAAGTAACCTTAAATCACTACTATTATTATTTTGTGAGACAGGGTCTCCCAGTGTAGCCCAGGCTGGCCTCAAACTCACAGTGATCCTCCTGCTTTAGCCTCCCAAGCGCTGGCACAGCAGGCGTGCGTGCGCCACCCCACCCTGGCCAGTAACCTTAAAAGTGAAGTGACGCTCCTCTAGGTTTCCCTCTTATTCACGTTGCCTTTGCTTTTTAAAGTAGTCTTTCTTTTAATCAGAACTTTCGTTTTGAGGCAGGGTTTTTTATGTGATTCAGGCTGGCCTAAAACTTCCTAACAGGCCTCCTATCTCAGCGTCCCAAGTGCTGGGATTACAGGTGTGTGTGTGTGTGTGTGTGTGTGTGTCCCTGTGGGCAAAGCAGAAGGGTCAGTGTCAGGAAAAATAAGACAAATTGTTTTTCCTCGATATATAGTTTGAGAGGGTCTTGGTGTGTTCCTCCTGCCTCAGTTTACCATGCCCATTTTATGTTGCTTCTTTTTGGAAACAGGGTCTCATATAGTCCAGCCTGACCTTGAACTCACTGTGGAGCCCAGGCTGGTCTTGAACTTGTGGCGATCCTCCTCCCTCAGCCTCCCAGATGCTGGAATTACAGTGCCACACACCCAGCATTTTTGAAAGATGAAATATCTCAATCTGCCTCAGATTTTATTAGGGAAAATGCATTCTATGTGAGGATTTCTGCAATGTTTAATTTGTCTACTAAAATTTTTTGGGGGGGACTATGGTGTGGCTTGATGGTAGAGTACTTGTACACAGAAAAAAAATAATTCTGTATCAATAAAGACCACGAAAGAATATGAGAATGAATGTATTTATACTAAGTACAAGATGACTTCCTTGTATTGCTGATGCTTATTTTAAATGGTAAAGCAGCTATGGTAAATAAAATCTGAATGAAAGGTACAGAAGGAAGCATGATTTTTTGAGATCCTTTTATTTTTTAAAGGACTGTTTTAAAATTTTAAACTACAAAACAGACTCCATACACTCTGCCATAAATAAAAACAAATGATAAGGCAGGACTCTACATAAGCAAACTGAGAACAACTGTTTTTTCAGAAAATGTGATAAAATGCTTTACAATCATAAGCCATCCAGTTTTTAAAATAAAACTGTGGAAAACTCACAAATCTTCAAGCGGCACAGACAATACACCCCTCAAGAGGGGACAAAAGGTGGTTCTGCCATTCTGTTCTCATAGTTTTGAAAACTTGATCCTGCGTAGAGCATAGGTCTGTTCCATATTCTAAAATTCACACAGGTTTTTTTCAAGAACCATATGATAGAGGCACCAATGACGATACAGCTTTGTTTCCAAGACCCTTGTAACAAAGCGCTGTCTCTTAAACATAGGACTTCAGAGGCAAAAAGGAATCCTGCCCGAGTCTTCTCAGAGGCCACATTGGGCTGGCCTCACCGGATCCGCTTCTGTTGCCGTGCTCTGTAGATGTCATGAACCGGGGGCACCACAGCGCCCTTCTCTTCGTCCTCATCCGAGTCCTCGTTGGGCCTCTTGACGGCCTTGGCAAGCACCGCATTGCTCTCCACCGGGCCATTGCCCTCCACAGCCAGCTCTGAGGCGCCCCCAGTGATGATCCGCACGGCCTCCTCCACAGCTGGGCGGGGAACACAGGGGGGCGAAGACTGAGTCATGCCAGGGAGGGGCAAGTGCGCTACTGGGGAGCCCACAGCTCCGGCCCATGGCCTGCTGTTAGCAAAGCAGGGCCCAGAAAGCAGTGCTGACACCAAAAAGGCAAACACTGCTGTCAAAAGCAGTACAGTTTCCATTTCCATAAGCTAGATGGGGTAGCACTTACGTAAATGGGAAAGAGAAACCTTTAAAAATAGTCTAAATGACAGTGCTGGGGACCTAGGACCTTCACTGGGCTACATCCCAAGCCCTTGTGTTTGTATTGAGGGATGGTCTCACTAAGTCACTAACTGCCTATGTTGGCTTTCACTCTGCAGTGCCCCGCCTCAGCTTCCCAGAGTGCCGGGATTCCAGGCCTGCGCCACAAGCACACGGGGCTGAACCCGGGCTTTTATCAGCTCACTGTGGGATTCCAAGAAGAGCCAGCCTGTGTCTGCTGAAAAAGCTTTGGCCCACTGCAGGGCTTGACAGCTTCTGCAAACCACTGGCTGGTTCTCAAGACTGCCTAGGTTTTCTGCCTAAGCAGCAGGGAAGTGAATTACACACTGAAAGGGGAGCTTCATCACTCACTGTTCGGTATCTTGCATCTTCGGAAAATTTCCATCAGTTCATCCACTTGGACAAAAGGACCCTATTTGAATACAAAATTTACTCAATTACGTGACAAGTTAAAATAGCAGTAATTTTATGCTTATTACACAAGAGAGAAAGCACACAATTGCTCTACCCCTCACCTAGAGCCAGGACCTACTGTGAAAACAGTGACAAACCTGAAAACAGATAGGCGGAGGGAGAAGTTTCATCAGAACCACAGCTGCAGGCGGCACAGGAAACACTCCACCAGGGACAGGGTGCAGACCTGGCGCTGTGAGAAGAAAACAAGCCAGAGTCCATGGGAGAGTTGGGGGGGGGGGGGGGGGGGGGGGGTGCTGAAGTTACATAACAGGCGTGTGCCGATTTTCTCTCTCTTGCTTTACTGTGGACATTTTAAAATGCTTTCAGTGCTCTACGTGCTGGCTGGACTTTGGGAACTTCTCCAGGCCGTGGACACTGGGAAGCAGAACAATAGGTCAGAGACTGCAAGGCAAAATGTCCCCTGCATGGGAGGAAGCTCTGGCAAGGACTGCGTCGCAGATGCACGTGCCGCTCGTTTAGGAGTCTTGTTTTGCTGTTGCAGTGCTGCAGGTACAGCCCAGGGGCTTCACACTGTGCTACATCCCTGGTTCCCCACCTATCTAATTTTAGGTTTCTTTGGAGGTAGGGTCTCACTATTTAGTGTAGATGGCCTAGAACTCACTACATAGCCCAGGCTGGCCTCAAACTCATGGAGATCCTCCTGGTTCAACCTCCTTAGTGTTGCGATGATAGCTGTGCAGTGCCATGCACAGCTCCTTTATTTTTGAGGCAGGTCTGGTTAAGTCACTGAGTTGCCCACGCATGCCTGGTTTAAAAAGCCTGCTTAAACTGTTATTCAGTAGCATTCAATGAGGTCTGTTCAAAAAGGATGGAGACAGGCTACTAGCCATTAGTATCTGTTAACCCAGTACCAATAAGTTTGTCAGTGAAATAAGTTTCTAAGTGTTCAGTAAGTCACTGAAATACATTTCTAACTGTTCAAGTATTATGTACACATAGCAGCATTTCTGAAAACAGTCTCTGTATCACCTCCAAAATGATGAAGGGAATACTGACCACAGAGCTTGGTTTTGCCTTTTAGGGCACTCTCAGGTCATCTGGTTCAAAGATAACTGCCAAGTGACTTGTCACAGTGACCCTAAGTCTTTGCCTACATGGAAAGGCCGTGTTACCCGCTCTCCCCCTCCCCGCCCCCCTTGGACTGAAATCAGCAAGCCGAAGCCTCGGGACTGATCTGAAGTCATGGCTTACGTGCTAAATGCCGTGGCTGGAATGGAATCATCTGCTGGGTGTCTGGTTTAGGGTACTCTGGTTTTCTATCCACTTCATCTTTCAGAACAGGCACTATAGAAGGAGCTACCACTGGATCTGGAATTATAGCTGCTAACTTAGCCCGAGAGACATCCTGAAAATGCAGAACAGAAGAATGCTAAACCTGGGAGAGTCGTGTAGAGTAGAACTGTACACTTCTACAACTTTGGAGATATAGTGAGAGTAACTGGGTTAGAGCCTCAGAAAGAGAGTGGAAAAGGATGAGCAAGACCTTCGGGAATGGTAAACATGAAGACTTGGTGTTTCACAAGCTTACCCCAGCCCCAGCAAAGAGCCACCACCATGTTATCAGGTAGGACCTTTGTAGGACACCCACAAACTCTGGTGGGAGACTGTGACACTGGGCCATACCCTCTGGGTAGGGTGATCTGGAGAAAAGCGAGGATTTTTAGAAACACTTTCGACATCTCCCTTCCACTGGCATTCAACAACATCTGCCAGTTTCTTTATATGAAGAAACTGGACTCCATGAAGTCCTGCTTCATAAGGGGTAAACAATGTTGGCAGAACTTAGGCTAGTTAATGAGATTTTACTAATGAAGTGAAAAAAGATTCCAAAAATATTGTTATAGGAGGAAAGGAACCTGCAGCACACTGCGCAGGCACAATTGGTTGGGCAACTTTATTTATTTACTGCTTTCCACCCTTGCTGGGGCAGGCAGTAGCACCTCCATTTTGCAGAGGGGGCTGGGGCAGGAAGCCCAACCTCACACCCATCCAGAACCTACTTTTCATTATGAGCAGTATCTGCCAGGGCTGACAGTCTCCAAGGCTTAGCAGAAGAACGCTACAGTCCCTGCTGACAGAGGCCTCATCCCATCTCATTTTCTCCAAATTTGCTCAAATACAGCTGGTGATCCCTGGTACTCCAGGGGCAGCCTGGAGCGGGCAGGCGCGCTGGGCCTTGCTTTCGTCTCACACGCACCTATTGCACCTCCCACCCCACAAGAGGAAAGTAGCTTAATTCTTCCCAAATAAACACAAGAGTAGATACATAAATACAAGCTGGAAAATACATATTTAAGATTCAGTTCTACTTGCAAACAGCAAAACCTTTATTTTCATTAACTTTAATTTCTCTTATTTTAGAAAACTTAAACCTTTTCTAATAATTCCACAAAGTAGTGTTTGGCTTTTCACTGAGTAGACAAGGAGCAGAAATTACTCATTTCTAAGCAGTAACCCCTTGAATACTAGGATTTCCTTCAGTCAGAATAGGAATCTAGGACTGAAACAGAACTACAGCTTCCATTAAGGAAAAAATGTCTGAAGTTAAATTATGAGTACTGAAAGTTTTTATTTTGTGTATATTTACTTGTTGGTTTGCTTTTAGCTGAGACAGCTCAAGCGCGTAGTTCAGCTGACTCTGAACTCACCATGAACCTGAACCCAGGGTGCCCTCCAATTCGCTGCAATCCTCCTGCCTCAGCCTCCGGGGTGCTGGGATCCAGGTGTACACCTGCACCCAACTTCTCAGTCTTTACTACTTCAGACGGCTGAGACTCAGGCTGCCAAGTGGGTCGTGGGGAAACGAAGAATGATAGGCAAGGACATGCTAAAGCTAGCTGGCTTAAGGAACCCAGCCAGGGTTTCCTGTGGATTTATATCATGGTTATGAGACAGAAATAGCAACAAATAGACCTTTTTTGGTCTTCATTTGCTATGAAGCTCAGGCTGCCTGTGAACTCACTTGTAGCCCAGGCTGGCCTTGAAGTCACAGTGGTCTTACTGATTCAGCCTCCCGAGTGCTGGGGTTGCAGGCATGCACCACCACGCCCAGCAGAATAGTGGTTTGCTCAGCAAGCGCTATTTCTGTGGGGTTTGGTGAATATTAACCTTCCCCCTGGCCTAAAGAGGTTCAGCAACCTGGTTTATCTTCTCATGATGCCATAATGTCAGGAGAAGAGTTCCATTCCTACAAAATGAACTGCATCTGCCTTACGATGTGTCCAAACGTGTTTATCAACTTGGTAAACATTATGAGAAAAAAAAAAGCACCAATTAGAAAAAAGTAGCATGCATTTTTTTCTTCTCTCCATACCCTTTCCATATGCTCAGTGGACATAAGACAGTAAGTCACTGTTTTCAGAGACAGAACAAAAGTGCTAGATTTCATTTTAATTTTGTGCTTGGCTACTTTTGATACTTAGGGCTTTATAAACCAAGGAAAATCATTTGTTTTTTTTTTTTTACAAATTTCTTCTAACACTATATTTCAAAATTTGCTTTAGAATGAAGGTTATCAAAGAACTCTTGTAAAACAAGGGGAAAGTAAAGATGCTACAAAACCTCAACCTGAAGTACATACCTTATAACCCAGTGCTTTTAGTTCACTTGCAGAGCAAGGGTACAAATCCATGAACTTGTATCTGTCCACCAATAAAGCCGTTTCTTTGCCTTCATACTCTTCTTTGAATGCTGTAAACCGTCTTTTCTCCACTTTAAGTATACTAGCTAGATCACCAATATTACTTTCAAAAGCTAAAAATCGGGCCCATATTTCTCTGTAAGAAAATACATGGTAATTAATACTTATTCTGGGTTTGAGGCAGTAAGTTCATTTAAACTTTCTGACGCAGGTGCTTTAGACCACTGAGCCATCTCACCAGCCCAGTAAGTCCATTTAAAGCAAGACTTTATAGTATGTATGTATGTATGTATGTATGTATGTATGTATGTATGTGGTATAGGGTCTACAGGGCCTACAGGGTCTCACTATGTAAATCAGACTCTTAGTGATCCTATTTTCAGCCTCCCAAGCACTGGACTTACAGGCACTGACCTCCACGCTTAGTCTCAATTGCTATCTCAGCACACCCCAGGGTGGGGCCAGCATGGCATTCAGGAGATCGAACCCAGGCCACTATGCTCTGCCTAAGCAGGTGCTTTAGTCCACTGAGCTATCTGGCCAGCCATATTTATTTATTTTTGAGACAAAGTCTCACTATGTAGTCCATCCAGGCTGGCCTTCTATATATGGCGATCCTCTTGCCTCGGCTTCCTGAGTGCTGGAATTATAGGCATGTGCTACCACACCTAGTCTTCCTAAATTATTAAAAGCCTTTTATTATAAAGACCCACAAATCACAGAAAAATAGAATAGTATAATAAATATGTATTATACAATTATGCAGGTTTAATAGTTTTTTGTTTTTTGATTTTTTTTTTTTTTCACAGCCAGGGATTGAACTCAGGCCTTTGCACTTCCAGGCAAGCACTTATTCTACTGAGTTATCTCCCCAGCCCATGGTTTAATAGTTTTAATGTTACTCTTATTTATTTAATCTTATTTTTGTACAAGTCTTTGAAAGTAAATCACAGCTAGAACACTTCATCTTAAAATCCAAATACTGAGGCCTTGTATAGAGTTATTATTTAGATATCTTTCCATTCTTTGGGTCAAAAAGAGATGCTTGCCTTCTAAGTACAAGAGTTAAAGAAGGAACCTAGATAGGTATCTAACTGTTCCTAAACAAAGTGGCTTCATCATTTTGTTTAGTGGCATGAATTCCTCTCCATTTTTTTTTTTTTTTTTTTGAGATAGTCTTGCTGTGTAGCCCAGACTGGCCTTAAATTTTCCACGTCTTGTAACGTTGAATGTATTGTTCATCTATATGAATAAAAATATATTTCAAAATTTCCTATGATTGCTGTTTATCATCAATGTGGATCACTTGTGTCTTTACCTGGCTCCAGCAGTCAAAATCAATATTCTCATATTAGTTAGATGTCACTAAGCACCTCTGTGATAAAGCAATGTGTTGAGTGCCTGTAATACACTAGGTCCAAGACAGTCATACACTAGTAGACATTACCATGACTCAGGAAGAAAGTGAGAACTGGTAAGGTTATGAAACATGCCCATGGCTAGTGTGCTGGAAAAAAAAGTGTTTTTGGCCTCGGGATGAAATCTAAAAGTGCTCTACGACTGAACTACGTCCCCAGCTCTTTTTATTTTAAGACTGGGCCTTGTTAAATTGTCCAGGCAGGCTCTAAACCTTTGCTCATCCTGCCTTAGTTTTCTGAGCAGCTGGACTGCAGATGCGTACCCTGCACCTGGGAGCTGAACTGAGCCCAAAGCACCAAAGCCTTACCACTGCTGCTCCCCCACTATACCACGTGCTTCTGCTTCCTTTGCTTTTGTTTTATGTATTTGGTTGTTACAGTGTCTCCCTACACAGCTCAGACTCAGCAATCTTCCTGTTTTCAGCCTCCCCAGTGCTGGGATTTTAGACATGCACCACCACACCTGGTCTTGGTGGCCTACTCAGTGTGCTCTGGGCTGGGGCCAGCGCAGCATGTGGTGCTGGGGATCGAACCCCGGTCCCTGTGCTTGCCTAATCAAGAGCTTAGTCTGCTGAGCTATCTTGCTGGCCCATGTTTCTGCTTTGTAAAACTGACAAAACCATAAATCAGGACCACAATAAAACAAACTTTTCTTTTTCTTTTTTTTTTTTTTGCAGTACTGGGGACTAAAGTCGGGACCAGGTGCTTGCCAGGCAGGTGTTTATGCCACTGAGCTGTCTCCCCAGCCAAACTTTCAGTATGTAAGAACAGCCTGCTTTTGAATAAGGGAGTTAAAAATTTTAGAACTCCTCTTTAACAGTTCATATCCGCTTGTAGATACACATTACACTAGAAAGACATGAACATATTTAATAATAAACTGACGGCAAGCACATAGGTCAGGTCTAGCAAAGACAAATTTGAAACTGTCTGAAAACATGAGCTTAGCTTGGGGGTGTAGCTTGATGTGAAGGCCCTGGGTTCAATCTCTAGTACTCAAAAGTAAGTATGCAATAAAGGCATCTTTCAAATCAATTCTAATTATTATGCAGGAAATAAAAGACTAGAGAAGTATAAAGGTATTGCAGGTAGATAAACGACCCTCGAGTGAGGAGCTGTTACTGAACCACACACTCAAGCAAACACTCAGGAATTTAAGTTGCCCTTAGAACCCGACCAGCACATTTCCACAGTGGCTTACCCAGACTTCTCGGGAGGAAGGCTTCCAGATGTTAGAACTCGTTCAAATAAAACTCGGGTATTATTGTCCTCTAGGATATTTAAAAGGTTATGTTAAAAGAAGAAAAAATCAGTTTTATAGTTCAATAATATATTTGCACAAATATAATTCCAACTCAACTTACAAAAACTCTCATGCAGAAAAGTAACTTGTCACATCTGGTTTGTTTTTTTCTTTTTTTATGTCTTTGGTAAGGGGTCTCAAGCAGTTTGGACTCGCAGTGATCCTCCTATTTTCAGCTTCCCCAGGGCTGGGATTACAGGTGTGCGCCACCACACCTGCCCAGTCTCGTTGGCAGGCTCAGTGCCCTGGGGGTGGGGCTGATGCACCATGTGGTGCCGGGGATCAAGCCCCAGTGCCTGCACTCGCTTAAGCTGGTTCTTAGTTTGCTGAGCTATCTCGCAGGCCCTGACTTTTATATATGAGGGAAGCTTGGGCTCAGAAAGATGTCTGCAATGCATGTCCTACTTGCCTTTTATTTTGGTACTGGGACTTGAACTCAGGACCTTGTACTTGCCAGACAGGTGCTTGTGCCACTGAGCTATATCCCTGGCCCCTTGCCTTTTTAAAATAATGAAAATCACATACCTTTTAACATGACTAAATATTTCTTAAATGCACTGAGTGATTTCAGGAGTGAATCTACTAATAACTACTGAATTGCATGCTTAATAAGGGTACATTTATGATTTATAAATCATATTTCAATAAAATTGTTTAAAAAATCAGCCTCACAGTAGTTACACAGTTATGTCCAAATGCAAGACAAACCCAGGAAAGACTAAATGTATCAAGCTACGCAAGATGTTAACATATTCGTTACTTTTCATTTAATATACTTTACATCCCAACCCCATAGTAAATTCCTAAAATTATTTTACATTTAAGTATTTTATTATTGGACCGCACCTCATTTTAGCCTAGCTGCATTTCAGGTACTCAATATCTAGCGATTTTTTTGTTTTTTTGTACTGGGAATTGAACTCAGGACCCTGTGCTTGCAAGCAGGTGCTGTGCTGCTGAGCTACATCCTTGGCCTAATACCTAGTGATTTAGTAGCCACCATAATAGCACAGTGCAGCTATAAAATTTAAACTCTCCTCTCTTCTATGATTCCAGAGTAGTTCCTTCAGGCCTCTATTACAGCATTTACTATGTTTCATGTTCACTATTATCATCCTAAGTAGTTAACACTTGTGGATTGCTTACCACATTCTACATGTAAATCAAACATATGATGAAACTTTTTTTTTTTTTTTTTTTTGTCTTTTTGAGACAGGGTCTTGCTATGCAGTTCAGGCTGGCCTTGAACTCACTTTTGTTACCCAGGCTGGTCTCAAACTCACACCGATCCTCTTGCCTCTGCCTCCCCAGTGCTGGGATTCATATGCTGAAACTTACTGAATCCTTTCTACCGTTCTATAAAAAGTATTCTTATTATGGTCATTCTGCAGATGAGGAAAGTGCAGTTTAAGCTGTTATACCAGCCTCAGTATAATGCAGACCAATGCTGCAATTACACTTATGCATCAGAGCACAGTGTGGTGACAAAGACAGAGCCCTATGCATCTTTGTATTCCTGGACTCCAGAAAGTAGAAGGTAATCAATAAATGCTTGACAGATGGATAGATGAATGGACAAAAGGCTGAATGAACTAAGATACTGCATCTAAGAGAGCAATGTTAACACAGATGTACTAATGTTAATAATAACATAGATATACCTCTAAGGAACTTCTAGAAAGCAAAATAATATATGATTGCTGAGAAGTATTTCAATCAAGAAAATTTATCCAAGCCAGGCGTAGTGGCGCACACCTGTAATCCCAGCACTTGGGAGGCTGAGGCAGGAGGATCAGAGGGAGTTCGAGACCAGCCTGGGCTACAAAAGAGAGCTCCAGGCCAGCCTGAACTGCATAGTGAGGCCCTGTCTCAAAAAGACAAAGAAAAAAAAAAATCTATTAAATGCCTTACTGTCTCAGATTTTAATATACATTTTTTACACTAATTAGGTATACAGAATGTTATATTTTTCTAAAATATTAAAATTACGAGGGTCAGGGAGATAGCCCAGTAAAATAAGTGCTTGCCTGGCAAGTGCAAGGTCCTGAGTTCAATCCCCGGTACAATCAATCAATCAATCAATCAATAAATAAATAAGTAAATAAGTAAATAAATAAATAAAATTACGGATATATGGTTGTGAGATCTAATTCTATAATCATTTGTATGGTATATAATTATATATTATTTTCTTTATTTTATTTTATTTTTTTCTGTATTTAGTTCAGGGTCTGAAGGTCTCACTCTGTAGATCAGACTCATAGTGACCCTTTGTCTTTTAGCCTTCCAAGCACTGGGATTACAGGTGCACACCACCAAGCCAAGTCTTACTCGAAGTCTCAGCACACCCTGGGGGCGGGCCAGGAATCAAACCCTGACTCCTGTGTCGGCCTGGATGGATGGATGGATGGACGGATGGACGGACGGACGGACGGACGGACGGACGGATAGATAGATAGATTTTTTTTTTTTTTTCGAGACAGGGTCTCACTATGCAGTTCAGGCTGGCCTTGAGCTCATTTTTGTAGCCCAGGCTGGTCTCAAACTCTCACTGATCCTCGTGACTCAGCCTCCTAAGTACTGGGATTACAGGCATGCGCCACCATGCCCGGCTTTGCCTATATATATATTCTTTCTTTCTTTCTTTCTTTCTTTCTTCCTTTCTTTCTTTATTATGGCCGGCTCAGCCTGCCCTAGGGGTGGGGCTGGTGCAGAATGTGGTGCTGGGGATCGAACTGCGGTCCCTGTAGTTGCCTAAGCTTGCCTAAGCAGGCACTTTAGACCACTGAGCCATCTCGCCAGCTCGGAATAGATATTTTTATTTTTTTATGTTTTTGCAGTACTGAGGATTGAACTCAGGACCCTACGCCTGCCAGGTAAGTGCTTATTCTACTGAGCTATCTCCCCGGCCCTATTTTTTTCTTTTGTGGTGCTGGAATCTAACACAAGTCTTCATGTATGTCCAGCAAGCACTCTACCACTAAGCTATATCCCAGCCCACATATATTTCTCTCTTAAGGCAACTTTTATATAGGATCTTTTATTACACATTTTTGGACCAAGACATTGCATATCCTGAATTACCAGTAACTACACTAGATTTTACGTGTGGGTATGTGTATGAATGAATTACCTATCACGGTGTTACCAGGCAGGAACTCACAAAAGAGATTGTTTTTATATTAGTTCTTACAACGGAAAAGGGAAATAAAGATGCTAATCACATAACGCTCTTTTCAAAATTTCTTCCCCAGTAGCCTTAAAGAGTTTTACTTTACTACAGGGGTACCTGCGTTTCATGGTTAGAGGGGTTTCTGTTTTGCTTTGATGATGCTAGAGATCAAACTTGGACTCTCACACTTGTTGGGCAAGAGTATGTGTAGTTGCACCCAGCACTAGGAAAGCTTTTGGTCTGTTTGTCCTCCAGGAGATGAGTTACACAGTTTCACCAGTGATAAATATAAAAAAGACTATGCATCTGTTAACACCAACTTTGTAGCTTAACCCTACTACTGATAGACTTTACTGACCATTCTGCAGAGTTAAAAGGCATCTACTGTTATTCAGTAAATATAAACTGATGATTCAAATCTGCAATACTTTTTGGGTGCCTATTATGTGCCTATTTCTGGTGTGATGTCTGATTTATAACACAGTCAAGGAAGGAAAAAACCTCAGCAACTAAATTTCAGATCATTTAATACTGTGTAGCCATTAGTGATCCCAGAATCAACTTACCATTGAGGTGAGAGAGATAGTCAATATAGGCCAGGACATATTCTGGAATGTCTCCGTATTTCTTTAGTCCCAGTTCAAAAATCTTAAAGGCAACAGATTTGTCCTAAAAGTGGACAAAGTAATGATTTCCATGAAATTTGAAACAAGATACTTCTCCAAATATTAAAATTACAATACATAAATATGTCATGGAATGGCCAGAAATATAGCTCAGAGGCATAGCACCTTCCTGGCAAGGGCAAGGTCCTGAGTTTGAATGCCAGTACAAAACAAAACAACAGACACTGAACAAGAGTTAAAATTATATTAAGTGAAGTGTTGAGCTAAAAATCAGTGAAGAGCCAGGCACAGTGGTGCATACCTGTAACTCCAGCACTTGGAAGCTGAGGCAGGAGGATCGCTGTGAGCTCAAGGCCAGCTTGGGCTACAAAGTAAGTCTGAGACCAGCCTGAACTCTATAGTAAAAATCTGTCTCAAAACAACAAAAATCAGTCAAGAGTGTTTAGGGTCAGCAAAATCAACACAGAGACCCAAAGACTTGCAAGACTGAGGCAGGAGGATCACTTGAGTGAGTGAAGGAGCTGGCGGCCAGCCTGGGTAACAAAACAAGACCTTTTCTACTTTTTAAAAATATAGAACTGGATGATACATGCCTGTAAGCCTAGCCTAGGCAAGTTAGAAAGACCCTCTCTCAAATCAAATCAGATCAAATTAAATCAAATCAAATCAAGAAGGGTGGTGTTGGCTTCATTCTTCAGTACTGAAGGGAAAATATGGCATTGAGAATTAGAATATAATTGGGTATTTACGTAATGCTCCACATAATGTTATACAGATGCACTTAGACTTCCTTTACAAAATAGAGCAATTAAAAATTAAAAATAGAGCTGGACATGCCAGTAATCCTAGCATTTGGGAGGCTCAGGAAAGAGGATCACTGTAAATTCAAGGCCAGCTTGGGCTACACAGGGAGTTCTTTTCTTTTTGGTACTGGGAATTGAACGCAGGAACCTGCGCTTACCAGGCAGGCACTTGTGCCTGCTCAGCTATATCTCTGACCCTTACATAAGGAGTTCAAAGTCATCCTGAACTACATAGCAAGACTCATGTCTTTAAAAAAAAAAAAACAAAAAAACCCATCACCAACAAAAACTCAAAAAGCTTATTGACAAAATCTAGGAATGTTTTTTTCCTATTAATAGTTTCAAATGAAAGAAAGTACTTCATCTTTACATACATATTTCAGTATTCACCTTACTACAGTAATACTCCATGAGTGCTGCAGTAACATAGACATGGTGGCGTGTTCTGGTGTCTTCCCTCGCTTTTTTAAATATCATTCGTCCGGATTTGATACCTTCCGCTCTCCTTGCAAATTTCATATATTGGATATATACCTATGAAAAAAAAACAGAAATTACTGAAGCCATATTCTATAATTTAAACAGAATGTGACCCTGTGGCCAAGCTGTCTAGCTAAAAAGTTAGCTGTTTTAGTTTGAGATATCCTTGAAATACGAGAGCACTGAGGTTCTTTAGGAGACAACCCAGCAGCACATGCTTTAGAGGATGGGGAGGAATGTTTTCCACGGTGAGAATTACAGTGATCCAAAGATTAGGGCAAAGCCTGACATAAGCCCTGTTAGAAAGTCATCGTTTTCTAACAGAGTGAGTATGAGAGGAAAAAAACGCCAATGCCTGTTGGCTTTTAGTGACTGTCATCAATAAAAACAGGGGACAAGGTCCAGAGGGACATTGAAGAGGGGTCCCAATGAGAGCTTCTGGTTTTTGAGATGAGGGAAAAAAATAAGACTCCCCTAGACTCCTCTCAGTAGAGATGAGGTGGGGATCCCCAGTGAGGACTGAGATTGGCCAGTGTTCAATGCGAGCTAACAATGGCAGGTGGCAGAGGCAGAAGCAGAAAGCAGTTCAGGAAGGGAGCTCAAAACCAGGGGGTGCCCTGCGAGCTACACGATTCACTGATCTGAGTCATGCCACCAGAATGTTAGGTTTTATCAGTGATGGTGGTGGTGATGGCGGTAGCGGCATGGCAGATAAGCAGAAGTAAAGTGGGGGGAGCCTTGACTAACTCTGAGGACATGGAGAGGATCAAGGGCAGGGAGATGGGAAGATCCTCTCCGTTTTCTTCCTATTTATAATGTTACATATTTTAGACCTTATTTACACTTTTGGCTTCTCATACCAGAGAAACCATAAAATATTTATACACGCATGTCCTACTTATTTCACTTAAGAGAATAGTGGCAAGGTTTATCCACTTAGCTAGAAATGTC
>PVKN010016696.1:0-17748 GCA_004027915.1 Capromys pilorides | reverse complement strand
CTATTCTTAGTCCTTTTCAGTTCAATACACAGTAAATGCTTAATAATGCTAACTAAACTAGCAGTCTAGGAACTGTGGTAACATGAGTTAGACTAGAAGAAGGGAATTAGTTATAAAATTATTACGTTAACCCCAGAAGGACACTCTGTTGGCCTTTTCTGTAGTGACAGAAAATAAAAGTGCGCTAAGAATTTGAGAGAACTTTCCAAAGAGGAAAATGAGTAAGACAACTCAAATTGATTATGGATGTTAAAGTGGAAAGAAATGAAAATAATCTAGGGCTGGGTAGATGATAGCTCAGCAGTCTAAGCACTTGCCTTCCAAGTGCAAGGACCCAAGTTCAATACCTGGTACTCCATGCTGTGTCAGCCCCAGAACACTGGGTACCCAGGGCCAGCTCTGAAACCAGGGATGGTGGTGCATGCCTGTAATCTAATTCCAGCACTGGGGAGGCTGAGACAGAAGGATCACTATGAATCTGAACTGTGTAGTGAGACCCTGTATCAAATAAGTAAATAAATAAATACATAAATATTTTTTTAAAATGATTTAAGAGTTCCAGCATGTAAAAGGAAATAAAAGATCTCTTATAATAACTAGTGTGGAGGAATAAAATATACAAAACTATAAAACATGGTTCTCTCATTCTGTACTCTAGAAAGGACCCTGTAAAAACCCCCATAAACTCTGAAGACTTTTATTTCTTTTTAGGTTCTTTTCTACCTGAAGAAGTCTATGGGGGATGGGGAGTGAGGGTGGGCCACATGCAAGAAAACAGTGGCCTTAAGGGATATTTTTTTAAACAGATTTATTTATTTATTTTTCTTTTTTTTTTTTTTGTGGGATTGGGGTTCAAACTCATGACCTTGCACTTGCCAGGCAGGCACTTGTGCCATGGAGCTATCTCCCCGCTTAAGGGACATTTTAGAGAGCTAAACCATAACAGTGGTGAATTCTACCAAACATTTAAAGAATCAACACCAGTCCTTTTCTAACTTTTAAAAACATGACAGACGTTACAATAAGTGAAATAAGAAGTCCAAAAAGACAAACACTGTATGATTATACTTGCAAAAGTTTCCAGAGTGGGTAAATTCATGGAAGTACAAAGGAGGAGAGTGTTTTCCTGGGATTGGGCAGAGGAAGAAATGAGAAATTATATATTAATAAGTATAGAGTTTAAGTTTTATAAAATGAAACAATTTCTAGAGCTGGATGATGGTAATGATTGTAAATCAGTCTGAATTTATTTCCTCTCATTGAATTGTAGACTGAAAAATGGCTTAGGATAGGGATTTCCAGTTTCCAGTCCAGCATGTAAGAAGCTTTGAATTGATACTTCATTCTAACAAAAGGTAAAAAGTTCAGCAAACTCAAAAATCCATAATTTTTATTGGAAAAACCAATGGACAAATACAAAAAACCCCCCACCAATTTTCTTTTTTTAACATATTTTTTAAATTTATGTATTTATTTATTTGATACAGGGCCTCACTATACAGCTCACCCCCCGTCTCAGCCTTCCCAGTGCTGGGATTACAGGCATACACCACCACACCTGGGTTGGTGGGCAACATGGAATGTGGTACTGGGATTGAACCAGGGTCCTTGTGTTTACCAGGTAGGCACTTAGATCACTGAGCTACCTCACCAGCCCCAAACCCCACAACTTTCTAGAGTAGGAATCTATGAGCTGTGTGAACTAACACTAAGATAGGAAAATCTTAACTTTAGGGATTGAACTTGGGTCCTTGGGCTTGCCAGACAGGTGCTTAGCCTGTTATCTCCTCAGCCCCTAAAACTTCTGAGTCTATAAAAGGCACATGCTTGTACATTTACATATGTATGTATATTCTCATTCTGGGGTCAATATTTTGCTGCAGCAGGCACACACTTTACCTGCTTTCTAACTTCAAGTTGCCCTCCTATGTAACCCCCCCCACTTATCTATCACAGAAGGACCAAAAACAAACAAATAAATAAACAAACAAAACAGTAGACAACAGTCCCTGAGCTAGCATGAAGACAGCCGAAGAGCCAATCAGCCAACATGGGAAGAGTCATCAGCCTTGATTTGTAAAAGTTGAGAGCAAAGACCCATGGGCATTTGTTCTCAACTGATGCCCCCTACTTAGTCAAGTAGTTTCACCTTCTCTTTCCTGTTTCCCGTTCCTTGAATAAATCATCTTCCTTTCATCTCAAACTTGGTTCCTTTAACTTCATTCTTGTGCTGAGTTTTACACTCCCTGCTAGCTGCATGTTACAGCAGAGCAGTGGCCCCCAACATACATACAGTTCCCTGACCAGGAACTGAGGACTACGGAGCTGAAAAGCACTGCTAGCACACCCCATATGAGATTTTGTTTGTCACAGAAACTTTATCTAGAACAGCGCATGGCACTCGTATTGACAGATTTTTTGTCTTAGCGTATGTCTGTCAGTTGCCTTAATTAGGAGGACGGTTGCTAACAGTGCTCTCAGGCAGGAAGGCGAGCCCTTGGCTATAGAGTCTAAGTTTTTGGAAAAAAATATGCAATAGACCTCTCCCAAGGGCCAATCTTTTTGGTTAGGACTACATGTCATTTGTCGACAAAAGGTTAAAGGGTCTGGTGACATCAGGAATGTGCAGGACTGGTGCTGTTGACAGTGTGTTTTATAGTTAGCCTAAAGTTCAATTTAACAGTTTTTGTTTTTGTTTTTCTGTTAGCATGCATATAAGAGCATAGCCTTTTTAGTGAATATGGGTAGCCACATCTGGCAGAACCCTCTGGCCCCCAGGAAATCTCTAGGTGTCTTTTGCTTCAGGCTGTGGGGTGGAGCAAATGAGTTCCTCTCTTAGGCATCTGAATCATTTTTTCTAAGTCAAATCCTCAGTAGCACACTTTGGGCTTGCACATCTGAGCTTTCTTCCAGGAGACTTTATAAACTATGGCCAGCAGATGGCAGAGAAGGGCTCGAGTTCCCTTCTAGCAGTCTGATTTATTTGAACTGCAAGTCAGCAGATTATCTATCTGCACACTGGAGCAAGGTGCAGTTGAAATTAACATGTAGCAATTAGCCCAGATCAGGGCTAGTGCTTCTCCAAAGAGTGCGCTGGAAGTTTTAAAACCTTGTGGGAGATGGGGCCAGGTAAGTTGGCCTTTTCTTTCCATTTTTGGGGCCTCTCATTCAAAGGCAAAAATGGGCTGGCTGATAGCTACATGAGACAGAAGAAAGCATCCTTTAAATCCAAGCAGGAGAACCAGGGTAAGGCAGGCGAAGTAAATCCAGAAGGCTATAAGGACTGGGGACTTTTTTTTTTTTTTTTTTTTTTCAGTGTCCAAACTGCTTGCAGTGAGAATTGCTCAGCTGCGAAGGTATTTGGTCTGCTATAGTTTTAGGCTGTGAAGCTTGAGGGGCCCCCTCGGGATAGCTGCCTGGTAGGATAGGCACTGATGCTGTCACTTTGGAAAGGCTTTCCTAACACTGTTGCCAGAAGGGTGGCTCCATGCTGGGCTCTTTGGTGCACTTTGTGCCTTCCTTTCTTTTTCTCCTTCCTTTCTCTATTCAGATAAATCTTTGTGTCTATCTAAAGTTACATAGAATTTATGCCGGCAAACTTGTCCACCTTTTGTGTTTTTTCCAGAAGTCACTGCTTGGTTGGCTTATAAAGGCTGTACTTAGCATCTGGTGATGTGCAGATTTTTCTGGATCAAAAGGGGTGTAAACGTGGGAAGTCTCACAAAGTCTCTTATACAGTTTGACTGGGCTCTCATTGGGCTCCTGCATAACAGAGGTGATTCTGTATATATCAACAGACTTTTTGTGCACTTCTTTGAGTTAGGCCAGCATGTAAACTTGTACAGCTTTAATGCAGCAATTCCCTCCTGTGAGTTTGGGTCCCAGATTGGGCATTCCTGGGAATACGCATTGGCTACCCTTGATTTTGGATCCACTTCAGTTGCGGGGCCTGTCCCGAACCAAGATGTTGCTCCCTCTAGAACTCAGAAATGCTCTTCTGTACTGCAGTGGGCCAGGTGGTTGTTCCAGGTTGGCTGGTGAGTATGGAAGGAAGACTGAGGTCAGATCTACCATAGTTTGTTTTTCAGAGAATGGTGGGGTATGATTTTTCCAGTTCAGAAATCCATTGTAGTAAAAAAAAGAAAGAAAGAAAGAAATCCATGGTACTGAATGGTTTATAGCACAGGAGCAGCTGTCGCCCAGGTTGCCTGTCAGGGGCCCTGGATATGCAGGGATATGCAGTGGGGCATATGTAAATGAGCCTGGGTGGGATGGAGTTGGTAATTGATTGGCTCCATGGGAAGTGGAAAAGATTCTGGAGCAGGGGTCTGGGAAGGAGACAGAACCCAGAAGAATCAGGAACAGTTAAAGGAGTCAAAAAGCTACTAATGAGTATCGTTAGAGCAGGCGAAGACTTCCAGGAAGCAGGAGAAATTCTGGAGCAGGGTCTTGGGCAGGTGGTGGAGGCCCAGTGGAATCAGGAACAGCCAGTGGAGCTGAGGGTCACTTGTGGGCACAGCTGGAACAGGCAAAGGTAGTTGTGGTGCAGGAGACTGAGCTGGAGGTGGATGCACCGAGTTTGGCTGGGCAGCCTGGGCTGTTGAATGTGAAAAGGAGGCAGGTCAGATTCAGGGTCATTTGGAGAACAGGAGAAAGCTGTTTTGGCTTGGGCTGAACATGGGAGCCTTTCATGTGGCTCCATGGGTCTGTTTTGACAACTAGGATGGCCTTTTGTCATGTCAGATACAGATGAGGAGCCAAGGTGAAAGAGTTTGGAACAGGATGAGCCAGGAATGAACACAAAGGAACCAGTTGAGGTAGTCTCACTTGTAGGGCTCTGTCACTTTGTTCCAGATGTGATGCACAATTTCAACATTCTGTCCCTTCACATGGCCAGTCAGGGCACAGGCTTAGTCACCCAATTTCATAAAAGGCACAGAGGTTCTCGGGTTTCGTTTTCACTCTGTAATAGTCAGGAAAGCTCCCTCTCCTGAAGTTTTTCAGCCTATAATCAAGGACCATAGGTTTGCCACCCAAGGGTGATTTGATGCCTATTTAGAATATCCATTACTCTTGTTCATTCTTAGTGGAAGTATGTAGATGAGTAGTTACTCTTTTATTTTTGCTCCTCTTTTTCTTAAAGCCTGGACTTCAGTATATGTAGTCCAGCCACAGTTGTCCTCTCACTGACCTTTCAAAGTTCCAGTCCTGATGGCCTACAATATTTCTAAATTTAGCTACCTATGATAACAGGACACACGCAGGAGTAGAGTATGGGTACTCAATGCGATGAGGTACTATAGAGTTGGGAATTGGGGGCCTTTTATATATTTTTGGTGATGTAAATCTGTGGAAATTGATAATCTCTAGTCCTAGTCTCATCTATTGGATGGGAGAAGACAGCCTACCCACAGTAAGATAATGATCTATTCATATGGGAAATCCTAAAGAGTGGTCTATTTTCAGGTAATAGAGGACAGTTTGTAAGTAAACAGGGAAGCCACAAACTCAATTGTACTTGAAATGGAATTTTCCAGGCTTACTAGTTTTGAGAGCAGGAAAGACAAACTAGGCTTGTGTCCTGAAGCTACAGTTCTTCCCAAAAGTATATACAATGTTTAAAACCTTGATTTTCTTGTCTTCTTTCTACCTAGCTTTTATTTATTTTACCTAGGTGTGCTGGCACAGAGCCTGTAATCCCACTGATATAGGAGATTAGGGTGCAGCAAAGAAGGCTGGGGAAGTAGGCGTAACCTGTTAATTACAAGATCCTGGAACAACTGCACAGAACAGTTCTAAAAGCTCTGTACCTGGATTTCTTATGAAAATTTGAGGAGGTTTCCAATAGGATGGCTAGACCTGATGTCAGCCTCAAGTGTGGGATCCCAGCATCACGTCTCAGGACCCATATATAGAAATTCTCACGATTTCTCTTGCAATTTGAGGAGCATGAAAGGACACAACCAAACAAGAACAGCTCACTATTAGGGCTTTTCTCATGAGAGCCTGACCTAATGTGGGACCAGAGTTTGAACTCACAACCTTGCACTTGCCAGGCAGGCACTTGTGTCATGGAGCTATCTCCCAGGCCCTTCCAGGGTATAGTTTTATCTTGCTTTTTTCCTCTTTGTCTTGGTCCAAACTTACTCTGCACAGTGAGTTTCTCTTCCATTCTTCACTTTTACTTTTTCAAACAAACTTCTGCTCCTGTTTCTTACTCGTTTGGTTAAATTCTCTGTTCAAGATGAAAAGAACCTGGAAACCAACTCCAGAAAGAGGTATGAGCATCCAAAAACCTGATAACATTCATTTGGTGAGCTGATTTATAGAAAAAGCTTCCCAGTAACAACCCTACATGCCTGCTCCCCACAAGACCCAGGAAGTCATCTGCTGTTTCCTGCTAACCCACTACTTAACATTGGATACTTCATTATCCAGCGAGGACTGGTATGATTGGTCCTTGCTTCCCCAGGTGCCCTGGAAGTGTATGTCCACCCCAGACCCCCAGGAGTCCTGCAAGTGTTGTAGGCAGCTAAATTAGATATAAATATTATAGGCAGTCAGACAGGGCCAAGCCCACAAGAAGAGAATATGGAAGACAAGGTGACTTTGCAACTTTGGAAAAGACAGATACTCCAGCTTTAGGCCGCTCTCCAAGACAAAAGTAAACAAATGCAGTCACATACTTCCGTAGGGATGGGTATCAAGAATCGATATTCTAAATAAGTATCAATTTCTTCAAAGAGTCCTAAAGAGTCACTAACTCAACCCTCAACAGGAAGCTGATATAAGGAACCTCCAAATAATACAGGGGAAAAATGATCTCCTGATCTGAAAGGTATCTGGGACAAGTTCGTGTTCTCTAAAACTGAAGAATGAATTTTAGGAACAAATGGAGGTTATGAGCAGAACATATTTATTGGAGGGAAGAAAGCTCCTGTCTGAGAGAGAGACAGGAGGGGTGCCTGAGTGGGTAGTCCCTGGGAAGTTGGCTCTTCTAGGGACTTTTAGAAGGATTTTTTTTCTTCCCCCCTGGTTGTCTCTGGCAGCCTTAAGGGTGGGTCTGGTGATTGAACTGCTGTCCCTTGTGCCTAACTGGAATTGCCTGCGCAGGTGCTTAAACCACTGAGCTAACTCAAAAGCCCCCAGGGACTTTTATAGAAAAGAAAACCATGTGGTGAGGTGGGTCTAAGATGGTGGGGAACAGGGGAACTGGCTTAGGTGGGCATGAGGTGGGACAATATGGTCAACCAATGAGGTTACAAGCACCATTGTTCAGGTAACATTGATTAAATCCAGGACCAAATGGGGAAGCGAGTCACATAACAAGTGGCCCTGAATGTAGAACAGGACTTTATGAGGTAGTCACTCAGTAGTAGTCGGATTAATGATTCTTCTGGCTCCCTCAAGGTAATGATCAATCTCGGATGCCAATCTTTTTTTTTTTTTTTTTTTGGTCTTTTTGAATCAGGGTCTCACTATGCAGTTCAGGCTGGCCTTGAGTTCAGTTTTTGTAGCCCAAGCTGGTCTCAAACTCACACCAATCCTGCCTCAGCCTCCCAAGTGCTGGGATGCCAATCTTTAGGGAACTCAGCATTTGTTTGATGTTTGTAGGTCTGGCCCACAGTGGGAGCATCCATTCCTCCCACAGTTGCAAGATATCTTGTCTTCTGTGTTATCTCATTTGAGGGCCTGGCCCTATTTGCCTACCTATAATATTTCTATCTAACTCAACTGCAACGAAGAGACCCTGCCCATATTCAAGCCCACTTGCTTGCTACATGACTTGATTCCTCATTTGGTCCTGGATTTAATCAATTTTGCCTGAGAAATGGTGCTTGTAATCTCATTGGCTGACCATAGGTTTGTCCCAACTCATGCGCACCTAAGCGAATTCCCTTGTTCTTCACCACCTTAGACCCACCTCACCACGTGATTTACTCTATAAAAGTCCCTTCAAGAGCCAGCTTCCCGGGGACTACCTGCTTGGGGCTTCCCTTCTGTCCCTCTCTTGGACAGGAGCTTTCTTTCCCCCAGTAAATATATTCTGCTCATAACCTCCATTTGTTCCTAAAATTCATTTGTCGGTTTTAGAGAACATGAACTTGTCCCAGGTACTGTTTGGGTTGAGAGATCATTTTTCCCTATATCATTTGGAGGTTCCCTATATTATTTGGAGGTCATCTACCTGAGATCAGTTTTCCCTGTATCACCAGGTACGTTTCAGGTCAGGAGTTGCATTTTCATATATCACAGGGCTTGGCTCTTCTGCAGCAATTATGGCAGCGTAGTAAGCTGATTTCACCATCCCTTTTTGTAACAAACTTTGTAATTGTCAATTTATAAAACCTTGTCCCCTTTGTGAACTCCCCCTCCCTAACCCCTGAGGCAACTCTTAAATCCTGCAGAACTCTCCTAGCCCTCAAACCTTCTGGCTCCAGTTCGGTTCAGGGCTTCACTCCCTGATCCACAGGAGAGTGTTGCTGATGCTGAGCTCAGCTAATAAAGCGCTCCAAATTCTCCTTTGGTTTTGGTGTCTATTGTTCTGTGGCATGCCACAGGCAGAGGCACCTGCCAAATTTCTCAGAAAAACCTTCTATCATGTGCCCAGGAATACAGAGACTCTCTGAGACCATAGTTCTGTTTGGGAAACACCCCAACACAAGGCTAGACTCCCAGCTGCTCTTATCCGTTATTATGGGCTCACAAATTCCTCAAATTCTAGCAGATCTCCTTTTGGGATGCCTGCCAAATCTCCTTGAAAAACCTTCTCTGACATAGTCTGGTCACATAGAGAATCTCAGATCCCTGAGATATTCCACAGGGCTGGGCTCTGTGATGGACTTCAGGAGAAATTAGAGTGTTATGGTGGGTATCCCTTTGGGCTACCTTCTAAAATATCTTTCACTTCTCAGTTGAAAAATGGACATTAAGTCTAAATGTCTCATATTTTATTTAGTGAATGGCCTAACTTTGGCACATTTGCTTTTGAAGTTCTCTGTGATCCTGATAAGTTACCTGCAGGAAACTGGCAAGTGCTAGGAGGTCCCTTATGCCCAACCTCTCTTCACTCTAGCTCACACCCTCCTCTCCCTCTCTCTCTCTCTCTCTCTCTCTCTCTCTCTCTGTCTCTGTCTCTGTCTCTCTCTCTCCTCCACCTCCTCCTCCTCCTGCTCATCTTCCTCTTCCTCCTCCTCCTTTCTAGAGACAGAGGCATCTCTCTCTCTCTCCCTCCTGCCAAATTTGCTCTGTCCATCCCAGACGAAAGGGCCTATAAAGGATAACTAAAAAGACAGAGCCAGGGGTGGTGGCGCACACATGTAATTCTGGTTCTTGGGAGGCTGAGGCAGTAGGATCATTATGAGTTTGAGAGCAAATCTGGGCTAAAAGGGAGCTCAAGGCCAGCCTGAACTGCATAGTGAGACCCTGCCTCAAAAAATGCACAACCCCCGCCCCCCAAATAAAACAGAATGAAGTTGCACACAGACAAGTGGAAAGTGACAAGAAGGCTCTAAATTACAACACCATATGCCAATTGGACCTGTTTAGCCAAAGGATGGGGTAGTGTAAAGTGCCTTATGTACAAAAAAAACCAAAATGGGTGAGGACAAAGAGGCCCTATATGACCCTATAGGAGAGGAGAAGTCCTGCCTGTTCTCCGTTCCCTAGTGAAATTATCAAACTCTTCTTGGGGTAAGAGCCCATTTATATTTTCTTTATGACATTAAAGAAGGACTAAAGGCAACAAAAGTCAAGCCAGTAAATTATACCAAACTGGGACAGACTTATCCGAAAGGGAATCCTTATTTACAAGCCACTCACTATGATGCATTTAAAGTGCACTCCAGAGCTGGGCGTGGTGGCGCACGCCTGTAATCCCAGCACTGGGGGTGGGGATGGGGGCTGAGGCAGGAGGATCCTTGCAAGTTTGAGACCAGCCTGGGCTACAAAGTGAGCTCAAAATCAGCCTGAACTACATAGTGAGACCCTGCCTCAAAAGGTGCACTTAGCTAAAAATACACGTTCAATCTGCGCTAGTAACTAGTTATGATACCTGCAGCTGCTTTCTTTAAGTCAACGAAGTTTTCCTCTTTTGGGTTTATTTTTTGAAATTTTCATGAAAAGTCTTTTCTATGGACTTTTTAGGATAACCGAACTTATTAAAGCCTCAGTTTTGATGTCTCTGGAATCCCATTCAAGTCTTTTTTTTTTTTTTTTTTTTTTTTTTTTTTTTTTGCAGAACCAGGGATTGAACTCAGGCCCTTGTGCTTGCCAGGTAAGGACTTATTCTACTGAGCTATCTCCCCAACCCCACATTCAAGTCTTAACAAGAAAGTTGATTTTTTAACATTTGGAAACTCAGACATGGAGACCATCTGAAAAGGGGAATAAAACCTTTTAAAAGGTTTTACTTGTTTAAAAAGGAATATAAAGATTGATACATTTATTTTTGGGTTCTAATGTGAATGGATATTTTTGTTTAATTGATTTTATTTTTTCTGTCTTTTTGAGACAGGGTCTCAATATGCAGTTCAGGCTGGCCTTGGGCTCACTTTTGTAGCCCAGGCTCATCTTGAACTTGCACCGATCCTCCTGCCTCAGCCTCCCAAGTGCTGTGATTACAGGCATGCACCATTGTTTAACTAATATGCTTAAAACATTTCTTATGTTTGTAGATTCTTAGACTACAATTACAGGGCTAATTTCTTTCACTGCTTTAATATTGATAGGGTACTTTTCAAGGCAGCTTGGAGAGTTCTTGGCAGTCAGTAATGTAAAAATGTAACAATCTGAGACCTAAGAAAGAAAACAGGGGAGAAGAATACTTTAAAATCCAAGGGGCAGCAGCCAAACTCTCCTCTCGGGTCTAGCTGGTACTTTCAAACAAAGGCTTAAACCCTTGGTTCTGAGACCGATATTGGACGCGAGCATACCTAGCACAGACACCCAGAGTGGCCAAGGAAAAAAGCAGCGGAGCTGCCTCCGTGGGCAGTTCCAACTGGGTTTGTGACACTCCTCATCATTGACTTCATGGAGTATTGGATGCAAAACTGAAAAACCTCCTCCTTTCCTTAGAGTTTCCCAAGAGCTTGTGATAAGACAAGCGTGCTGACCCAGCGTAAGGCAGCCAACACTGTTACGGGTGAGTTACAACACTCAGAGATGCTCACTGTGTGGGTCAGGCAATGTCACATGACATATCTAATGACATAACATTCTTCTTAGATGGGACTCTATTGAAGGGTTACAAATTTAGGTAAAAGTTTCATGTCATTTAATAATGCCAGGATTGTTATGCTAAAACATTGTTTTCCTTGATTTCAAGTTCTTTCAGTGAAGCTTTATAATTATTATGCTAATATTCTGCAGGAATTAAACTTCTAAAACAACCATGATTGGTAAGAAAGTAACAGTTTTCTTTCTGCCCATTCGTGTATTTGGTACAGGGCCTCTCCTGGTGATCTCCTGTTTTCAGCCTCCCCAGTGCTGGGATTACAGGCCTGCGCCACCACACCTGGATTCTGTCGCTGGCTCAGTGGACCCCGGTGGTGGGGTCAGAGCAACATGTGGACCAGGGCTCAAACCCTGGTCCCTGTGCTTGCCAAAGCAGGCATTTTGTCCACTGAGCTATCCTGCTGACGCGAGAAAGTAACAGTTTTCTGATTAACTATATATTTCACTGTACTTAATACTTATTTAAGACCATAAGGTTAAACCTACTGCTACTGTACTACTAGTACAACTGATCTCTCAGATGTTCAGAAATTGAGGTTTGCAGGAGATAAACAATAACTGAGCTATGAGTACAACCAGTATTTTTTGGTCCTGTCTCCCCAAAGTTAATAAGGTCCAGGACATGACCGGATCTTCCTATAGGATCCTACCACTTTGATGAGCCCCCAACCTCAACAGAAACATTGTTGGATCCCAAAGGAGAGAAGTCAATCAATGTACAGTGTGCTAAAAAGTAGGGTCATCAGAATGAAAAACATCTCCCATGCTTCCATGGGAAATCACACAGGCAAGCAAGACTGTGACCTGTTCTGACGGCTGACACTGGTAGAGGAACTGAAGGCTTTGCACACAGTTCCCGAAGTATCACTCGAGGAGCCTTCCCTGATCTTAACAGATAGAAAGAAGTTAATTTTGATTAACACAGGTCTCACTTTAATTGGGTCTTGAACACCCAGCAGCGAAGTATGACCAAAGATACATAAAAGCAATAGTAATATAGACTTCTCTTCTTGCTGGGACGAAATACCCAAAACCCAGCATGAAGAAAGGAAAGGGTTATTTAGCTCACAGTTGGTGGAAGTTTCAGTCCATAATCAGCTAGCTCGAGGGCAGAGTGGCACATGGCAGAGGACAGCTGTTCATGAGCAAACAGCAAGAGCAAAAGAGATGAGCAGTGGCTGTGGCAGAGAGCAAGCCTCTCTCCCTTCCTCACATTGCATTCAGACGATCTGTGCATGTAGCACTCACACCCATAATCCCAGCATTGGATCATGAATTAATCACAAACTCTAGAAGCCGCCCCAATGACTGCCTGAGGCTCTGGGGAGATAACTAGACACAAACCATAACAAGGCTCAACATAAAAAAGGTACCCTGCCAGGTTTCCAGCTACACCATAGGCAGGTCTAGGCGCCAGCTGGTTACAGCTGCTAATCCAAGCCCTTACAAACAGTGTCTGCACATGACTCCTCCAAATTGTTCTTCCATTCTGACCCTTGTACTTTGGTCACATGTGCTTATTCTCTTGGTAAGTTTCATTCTTGCCTAGAGACTGCCACACTCCCAGGGATGGAACCAACATAAAGGTGCCTGGGATCTGTTGCCCACAGTGAAGTCTCACCAAGAGACACATGAGCCATGCGTCATATGCCACGTTGTACTTTGATCCCAGATAATCATGGTAATGTTACTAAGTAGCTTGCAGGAGATGAACACCAATATTTAGGCAGCACAACAAATGTCTCCAGGCCCCCCTAAGAGGTCATGAGATTTGTAGAAGTCAACTACCATATCTTAGATTTTTTTCCCTTTATAGATAGTGCCTGCTCTCCTCTTTTTACTGTCCTATTTATTACTGCCCTGCCTAATCAATCTGTTTCAAAGGTTGTTCACAAATGAAACTATGAACATTTCACAGTCATTTGCCAAAGACCAGATCAGTGGGCTTCTCCTTCTTTAGTCTAGTCAAAACCCCTGGCCTCATCTCCTAATCAGCAGGAAGTGGTTAAGGAAGAGACATATTGCTTATTTCCTATCTAACCATAGAGTGTGGAATGAAGGACTAGACAGACCACTGTCACTGTCCTAACAATGGCCAAGCTAGCTGCTCCCCCAGCACAGCTGTACTCAGTGACTCTAATCAGCCCTGCTACGGATAACAACTGCTGCCCCTTGGCTTTCCCAAGCCTCCTCCTTGGGCAACCATTACCCTTGTGCTCGATCTCTCTTTTTTTGACACAGGGTCTCACTATGCAGTTCAGGCTGGCCTGGAACTCAGTGATCCTCCTGCCTCAGCCTCCTGAGTGCTGAGATTACAGGTGTGCACTACCATACCTGGTCCTCTTGTGCTCTCTCAAACCTTGCTCTTAGTAGATGGCTGTAACCCCCTTTCACTGAACACCCCCCACCTCAACCCTATAAAGCAGACCCCAAGTGCCAGATGAGTCCCTCTCAGGTTTGCTGGGAATAAACTTGTCCTGATGAGTTCCTATCTTTTCCTTTTTCCTAACACTCCCTTTGTGCCAAAACAAAACAACTCAATTCATAACAACACATAGATTGTGTATATGAAGTGGAAAAAGTACTTATAAGATGTTAGGTTTCTAGGCAGCATGGCAGAGAAGCAGAAATAAAAAGAAAAGGATGGAAAAGGCCTTTATTGCGACTGAGCAAGACATGAGAGAATCAATGGCAAGGAGGTGGGCAGACCTTCTGACCTGAGACAGAGAGGCTAAGACTTCACGAGCTTTTGCTAGGGGCAGGGTTCGAGAGGCCGGTTCAGGGATACACAAGGAGCTGATTGGAGGCTTGCCTGTGCGCAGGGGAAAGGTATCCAGGACTGGGGTGGGGAAGGAGGAGGAAGAGGTCCTTCGGAAGATAAGCTGTTGTTTTGGGATTCAGTCATGTTGAATCGCAGCCATGATAACTTAGCTGTTTGTACTCCAGCCGGAACCCATCACGATCTACTTCAGTTAAGTCTGTTAAAAGTGGAGGGAGATGCGGAGTGCTACCTTGAGTTCGCTGTTGAGCATATAGGCTACAGGATAGTTTTGGGGACACTGGACTGACTGCTAGAGGATTTCCCTCCTCCTCTTATTCTCTGGAGCTACAACTAACCTTTTATCAAATGCCCTCAAGAAAGTGTCTGCAGATTCTGTCATTAAAAAAAAAAAAAATCCTTTCTGGTCGAGCACCTTTGGAGTTTTCTTCTTTATAAAAAACCGTACTAAACTCTTCAGTATTTCCGAGCAATTCATTGGTATGTTTATTCCAAACGCGCACAACCATTTCAGTTTTTGTAGCCTTAAAGACTGAGAAGACCCAACGAGTAGTAGGCAGAAACCATACAAGACAGCAGAGGATTCTGCGTCACAACACGCCCAACGACCAAAACATCTGAGTCCCACACAGGAACGTGCCAACACAAAGGGAAAGAGCCTGCTCACCTCCGTGCTTGGGGCCTGTGGGCGCGCTCCAGGCCTGGGTTCTCCCGCTCGCAGGATTTATATCAGGCACCGCCTGCTGGCAGCCAGAGAACTCCTGGGCCTGGCCTCGGCTCCCAAGGCCTGGCCCCGCCCCCTTCCCCGGCCCCGCCCCGCCCCGCCCCCTGTGGCTCCTTTAAGCAGCGGCCGCTGGCGCTCACGTGACCCGATACTGCCCGCTCGCTCGCTCGCGGAAGTGCTGGGTCCCCGGGGCTTCTGCCGGGTCTCGGGGCGCCCGCGGGGCTGACGGGCCGGCGCGCCGCGATGGTGCGTCTGTACAATCTGCATCCCTTTGGGTCGCAGCAGGTGGTTCCCTGCAAGTTGGAGCCGGAGCAGTTCTGCGGCGGGGGGCGCGACGCGCTGTTCGTGGCCGCCGGCTGCAGGGTGGAGGCGTTCGCCGTGACGGGCCAGGAGCTGTGCCAGCGGAGGTGCTCCTTCTCCACGCTGGGCAGGGTGCTGCGCATGGCCTACAGCGAGGCCGGTGAGTCGCGGCGGCGGGGGCGCCTGCGGAGGCTCGGCTTTGGGCGGGCGGGGAAGGGACTGCGTGCTTCCGGCAACGTTCCGTGGCTTCTGCTCCGGGGGTGGCCGTGGCGCCGGTAGGTGCAGTTGTCGTGGCAACCGAAGGTGTGACCGCGCCCCTGGGGCGGAGTCGCTGACCCCTGGTAAGGCCTTCCTTGGATGGGCCTGTTAAGTGTAGAAAATTCCAGAGTTCTTAAGCGGGGTAGGGGAAATAGAGAATTGTAACGCTATTGGTATCCAGTCCTCCATATTATCTCAATTTACAGCCAGTTCTTTTACATCTAGACCTCCATCCACTTTTGGTCGGGTTTTGCAGTCATTATGTATTGTTGATTTTTTAAGAGCATATAGATGGAACTTGGTCCAAAACTGTCCAATTGTCCCTTGTCTCTTTCCTTAAAAAGTTCTAGGAACGTGAACTATTTCTTTCCACCAGAGATTCGAGGCAGTAGCAAGGGGGGATTGGGTGAGCGAGTCCTACCGTGGAAAATACAACTTCAAACAATAAATGCCCCGCAGATTATATAAGGATTCACTGTAAGACTCCTTTAACTGTCCAGGGCACCTGAGCTTTGATTCCTATTTTTCAAGACGGATATAAGGTGCAGGATTTGCTGTGGAAAGGCCGGCGGCTGTGGCACTAACAAAGCGGAGAGCATGATGAACCTGCAGTGTTAACGAATTTCTCTCTCACTAATCCCTTTTGGGCACCCGGATTCATTATAAATTTGTACTTTGGGTCTCAATTTCTGCTTTTAAAAAAAGTTGAGTTAGTAAATCAGTGATTTCCACGTGTTGGGATTTTTGTGACTCTGTTAAAAACTGGAGCATCTGTTATCTGATTGTTTTGTCAAGTAGATATATATAATTTTTCGTTTTACAAAAAAAAGCTTAGCTGGGCTTGGTAGTACATGCCTGTAATCCCAGCACTGGGGAGGCTGAGGCAGAAGGATTATAGTGAATTTGAGATCAGCCTGGGTGGGCTACAAAGTGAGTTCAAGGCTAGCCTGAACTGCATCGTGGAAATCCCAAACCTTAGTATTTCGGTCACCATTATTTATAATAAAGAATAATATTATTAGCAAATTACTTTGCTATAATTATTTTTCTTTTTGCCTAAGGACAATAGCAGTTGAGGCCCATACAGCACTCCACACTGAAAACTACTCGTAGATTTTCCTTTTCTGCAGAACTATTCTGAGTTTAGTATTTTTTTCTTGCTCCTGAGAATTGAACCTAGAACCTTTGCACTATGATCCTCCTGGCTTAGCCTCCCAGGGTGCAGGGTTATGGTTTACTTTTTACAGTATTGATAATTTTCCCTACCCTATCGTGTGACATTTTACCTTCAGGAGTACTGTGTGAGCCATGGTGCACGTCTGTAGTCCCAGCTACTTGGGAGTCTGAGGCAGGAGGCTCATAAATTTGAAGCCCACCTAAGCAATGTAGCAGCATCCTAACTCAAAAAAATAAAAAGTTACATCAAGTAAGCATACTTATCAGTTTCAACTTGTGTGTGTTTCAGGGCGGGGGTAGATTGGGAGAATGTTTGTGATTTGCCTCATTCTTTCAAATAGACATTATTCTAAAATTTGAAACGGCAGGCAGCGTATAAACCTCTGGCTTTCTTGCCAGTCACTAATATTGATTCCTGGGATCCTTCCACTGGCTGTACATGAAAATCACCTGGAAAGCTTAAAGAAAAAGTCCCCATTCCTGTAGTGCACCACTGGAGACCCAGGACAGTAGTTTCTGTGGGATATGCCAACATTGGGGTGAAACACATGAATCAGAGTTGAGAAACACTGACTTGAGCCACACTGGCTTCATGAGGCCACGAGTCTCATGATCATCTTACTAATAGAAGCCTTGAAGAACAAAGGTGCTTTTATACTCTATTGGCTGCCTTAAGGTTCAAGAGTGATGTGGGCTGGGTTTGCTTCATTGGTTGTGGGTCTCGAGGGGGGCAGCTTTCTTTCCACAGCTTGAACTACAGCTCCTGAGGGCAGCTTCTATTAATGCACTGTGACTGAAATTAAAGAGAATGACTCCTGGCTCTGTTGGTACCAGAAAGCTTACCTTCTTCTCAGCATTTCTGTTTTGGCTCCTTCTAATCATAACCATTGGTGGAACCTGGAGATGCCTGTTCTCTGTGCCCAGTGTCATCTGTTGTAAATCTCTTGTCAGAATGGAAAGAGTTTCTATATTTAAATATTTAAATTTACTGTAAATATTGTGTAGCTCTCTTACCCAAGCAGAAAACATTTGCAGGTTTTTTTTTTTTTTTTTTTTTAGTTACACATCACCTGAAGATTGTTCTGCTTTTATAAAATTTGGGGAATTAGGAAGAAAAATATGGAGAAAATTTGGACAGTTTTGAATTTTTAGTATTCAGTATGATCAGTAATTTTTAAAGATTTTATTAAATGAATAATAGGAGCTTTGAAAAGTTAAAAAAAAAAGCACGTAACAGGCACAACACTAAATTTTTAGTTCCTTTTTTTCCTGAAGG
>PVKN010016695.1:0-17741 GCA_004027915.1 Capromys pilorides | reverse complement strand
TGAGCTCACTTTTGTAGCACAGGCTGGTCTTGAACTCACATTGATCCTCCTGCCTCAGCCTCCCAAGTGCTGGGATTACCAAGTGCGCGCACCACCATGCTCAGTTTATCACTTCTTCTTCGTTGCCAGTAGAACTCTGGACTTTCTTCAGTCATGTCCTGACTCATCCTCCTGCTCCCACCCTCCTATCTTTTCCCTCCAAATCTCCACTACTACATGATGCTGGGCTCCAGGAGGGCACTGTGTCTAAGAGTTTCACCAACCACACTGCCCTATTGGTCCTGGTGGTGGTAAGTCTGAGTAGATTTTTTTGGTTGTTCTTTTCATCTGGCTGTTTTATTTGTGCAGATAATCATTTTGTTCCAACAGGCATTCAAGATGGCTCCTAGAAATGCACATAGTTCACTTGGACAGTGAGCCAGTGTCCCAGTGGAGACATCATTGCGGTGAGGGATTGAAAACACTGGCCTTTACCTGATTTAGGCTTCTTCCGTGGGTCTTCCTCATGCAGTGTCCTTTCATGATGCAACAAGATCTCAGATCCATGAGCCTGGCTTGTGTACCCTGTCCTCGACCACCCCCACCCAGGAGGGAACCTGTGGCTTAACTTGCTGCAGGGTGCCTTGTGACCTGGCCTGGTACACCCAGTGCTTGACTGGAGACACAGCGTTTGCCATCAGTTAATCCATTTGGTTTTTAATCCTAATATTCCAGAAATGTTTTCATCTTCTCAGCCACTGTGCCTGCAACTAAAGAAAAATGTTACAGGTGAACAGCCCAAAATTCACATTTCACCGTCATGTCATTAGTTGGATCACCAAAATAAATAAATAAACAAATAAATAAATAGGCTTCTATAATTTGATTATAATTGCTTTTACATTCTTGTAACAGGAAGATTGCAGAATGCTGAGAAAGAAGCAATAATCACCTACCGCCCAGAGTCATAAGGTGGTAGGGTCCTATTTCCTTCCAATCTTTTCACTGTTGTAACAGGTGAGCTTGCCTTGTGCTTTGTTTCTTAGCGTCATGTGCTGTGGAGTAATTCTAATATCTGCACAGTATTTCTTCTGTGACTTTCCATAACTCTGCTGCATGAGCTAGGACTTAAATTACTTCCAAGCTTTTAGAATCGTACGTGGTGCAGGGAACATGAATTAACATGTGGTTTTTCGCCTTGTTGGGGTTAGTCCTTTAGTATGGGTTCTTGGGAGCAGAACTGTGGGCCACAAGGCTGTAGGGTTTTCATGACTCTTTACTCATATTGCTCACTTGCTTTCCAAAGGGTGGTAGTGATTTACAAACCCACTGCTGATGGGGGAGACAGTCTGCTTTACAGTGTCCCCCTAGCTCTGGAATTGTATTAAATCTGTAAATTAACATAGGAAGAAAAAAATATGTGCTACCCTATTCAGTCTTGAAATTCAGAAATATATGTATTCCTCCATTTAGTAGTGCAGTGGTAATTTTGATGTATATTATACAAATTTTGTAGATAACACATACATATGCGTGCATTGACACAGGGGAGAAGAAGGCGCCTGGGGTCGTGGGGCCTGGCCCTTTCTCTTTGCTTTCGATGCTCACCCTCATCTGCTCCCACGCCTCCTCCGGGACCTGGCGCCCGCCCTGCAGCCTGCGCGCTCGCAGTGCGCCTTCACACTTCATGGTGGTGATCACTAAGGCACAGCAGCTGAGTGGCAGAGATGCTGAGTGATGGGGAGCAAGGTAAACACGCCCGAAGCTCTGTGCCGGAGACCAAGTCACTGCCCTTGTGTGTGTGTGTGTGTGTGTGTGTGTGTGTGTGTGTGAGCAGGGCACATCTCCCTGGGATCAACGGATGGGGCTGCAGACTGCGGACCGGTGGCCCGTCTCACCGACGGTGAAGCACCCTTCAGCAGGGAGTTGTATAGCTCCTACAAAGCAGCTGGGACCCCTGGCTGTGAGTGCACTGTCTGGAGCGTGTATGTAGGCCAAAGAGAGCTGGGTGCCTCGCATGCTTCCTGGCCTCTGCTCCCCTGTCTTAAGCGCCAACTGCGTGTCTCTCACAGCATGCACGTTCTGCCAGATGAGAAGGAGGCAAACTTTGCGATCTTTTGGACTGCTCACTCTCCCGCCTTGCTACATCCTGCTGTCTCTGTCTCTGTCTCTGTCTCTGTCTCTGTCTCTGTCTCTCTGTCTCTCTCTCCATCCCCACACCTTTACTTGCAACAAAGCTTGACCTGAAGACTTTCATAACCTGAAGGCACCACAGAAGCTAATTGGTCCCATTCTTTTGTTTGCATAGATGAGAAAACTAAAGCCAGGAAAAACAACGTGGCATGAGTCAGGCTAAGTGGTAGCAAAATCAGCTCTTGAACCAAAGTGTCTAGGGACAGAGGACTTGGGATAACGGGTGTAAGACAAGGCTGCTGAGCCCAGCTGGGCCTTGAAGGAAGTGCGCGGCTTCGGGGGAGTCGGTCACATCCACCTGCTCCTTCACAGAGAGTGTTCTTACCACATCTACCTACCCAACATTGCTATTGCAAGGATCAAACTAAATAATGGAGAGAGAAAGCTTTCAAGACTGTAAAGCATTTTGTTAATGCGATATCTTCAATGTGCATGGGGACCATGACCAGGGCAGCGGGTGCAGACAGCTTCCTGTGTGTGCAATCAAAGGGTGTGTCATCTGCAGAGAATTTTAAAACAATTATAAAACTGGCTATAAGTTAGATGAATTTTTATGACCACTGTGTTCAGCAGTCTTAAATAATGTCAGTGATAAAATACTCTTCCCTGAAATATTAAATTCCAAACAATTTTGTACTTGCTATTGAATTATAATGATATATAAGGAAGATTCAATGTGGCACTTTATTTTCCTTAGCCTTTAGCAGGTCTTGAATTCTATGTGAAAGCTAATTCAGAGATCTCCCAGTTAGGATTGTTAGATTTATTAAATAAAAATACAAGATGCCTAATTTAACTCAAATTCCAGGTAAGCAATGAATAATGTATGGCACATATCTGCCATATGATTATTTGGATTCATTTATTTGTTTTAAATGTTGTTAGCTGGATTTGTTGGTGCACACCTGTAATCCTAGTAATCTGGAAGGTTGAAGCAGGAGAATCAGAAATTCAAGCCCAGCTTGAGCAGGTGAACAAGACCCTGTTTCAAATTAAAAACAAAACAAAACAGAACATGGGCTGGGGGTGTAGGCTATTACAGAGAACCTGGATTCAGTTTCTAGTACTGGAAAGAAAATTGTTTATCTGAAAGTCAAACATGTAAGCTCTGTCCTGCGTGTCTCTGGCCTCGCTACCAGTGAGCCATGTAGAGGCATCCCTCCTGCTTCCTTTCAGGGAGGAAGAGAAGCTCATGGTGGTGTAAAATGACTTGCATTTAATCGGGGTTCAGCTTGTGTTCCCAACCCTGGTGGCAATACTTGGGTTTAAATGTAGATTTGAAATAGAGACTGTGGAAGAACTGTAAAGATGAAGCAATAGAATGGGATGCCTTCAATTTAGTCACTATTTAAGTGGCCACTAGGAGATCTGAGGGGGGTTTAAATATTCAATGAAGAAGCAGAGTATGAGCTCAGAGCTGCTCTCTTGGTTGGGTAATTACAAATTCTGGTTCCCAGGACACATGCTGCATTTTACTGGCTGCCTTGGGTTGAATCATAGTGCCCCCCAAAGATATGCCAACGCCCTAGTACCTTAGAATGTGACTTGGTATATAGTCTTAGGCCCATTTCTGATATAGTTATATGAAGATGAGGTTATCCTGGAGGGTCTACAACCTGAAATGACTGTTGTCCTTGAAGGAAGAGGAGAGAAACACATGTAAGCAGGAGACTGCTACAGACATGCACAGAGCACCAGGGGACCACAGAGGCAGAGCTAGAGCGGCCTGGTGCAAACTAAGGAACACCAGGACCTGACAGCCTCCATCCACCAGAAGCAAAGAGAGCCAAGGAAGGTCTCTCCCTGTGAGTCTCAGGAGGAGCGCAGCCCTGCCCGGCTTCATTTTGGACTTTGGCCCTGCAACACCATTAAGTAGCAAACTTCTATGGTTGTAATCCACCTAGCAGTTGGTAGTTCCTTACCAGCCTTAGCAAATTAGCACAATAAATATGAATAATATCCTTAAAGTTAACGTTTATTCCTCCCTTTAAAGACTGCCATTTCCCTGATTGTATTATTTAACTTTAGAATTATGCATGAGTTTGTTCCCCCATGAAATGTCCACTAACATAATTACTATTAGTTTATTACCTTTTTCTCTTTGTGTCCTGTAATATATATTTCATGTTTTATCAATTTAAAAACTTTATTGATATAGTTATATAAATAGAGGATAATAAGGAATAATCTTTTCCATTTGTATTTCTTTTCTGGCTACTATCACTGTGTGCTTCATTTCGTATTGCTAAACATGCAATTTAGTACAGGGTCTGTAGGGTCTCACTACACAGATCGGACTCATAGTGATCCTCCTGTTTTCAGCCTCCTAGACACTGGGATTATAGGTGTGCACCACCATGCCCAGTCTCATCGCTGTCTCAGTGGGCCCCTGGGGCAGAGCCGACACAGCATGCTGAGGATCGAACTTGGCCACTGCACTCTGCCTAAGTAGCTGCTTTAGTTCACTTAGCTATCTGGCCGGCCCTTCAACATTATATTGCCTTGGAAGTGGAGGTGTTCAAGTAATCCACAGCATGTACCAGGTGTGCTTTATACAAGAGTGAGCCCAGCTCTACCATGTATGGATTACATGGCTCTAGTGGTGTTTCTTAGTCACCCTGAAGCAGTCTTTCTGTTAAAAATGGAGCTTATTGCACTCTCCAGCCTATTAGAATTGAGCAAGATGATGTACACTGAGGCTTGGCCCTCTGCTCAGCATAAGCCGAGGATCCTAAAGCTCTGAACTGCTCTTACCACAGAGCTGGTATTTGCGACTCCGAGTGCGTCTTCTTTAGGTGGAGCACTACATCACAATGCACTCTCCAACGCCACACTCTCAGAACAGAGGGGGTGAGCTGCTGTGGCTGAATGTTGGGCAGGGCGAGAAAGCTCTACACATAGGGTCCTTAGGATATTTAAATCTGAGTTCCCTTTCTTGCTTTCTTTTATTTTCATTTTTGTTTTTGAGACAGGGTCTCGCTATGCAGTTCAGCCTGGCCTTGAGCTCACTTTTGTAGCCCAGGCTAGTCTAGAACTTGCACTGATCCTCCTGCCTCAGCCTCCCAAGTGTTGGGATTATAGGTGTGTGCCACCACGTCTGGCTCTGAGTTCCCTTTCAATTCCTCCTTAAGTCTTAATCATTTTTCTCTCATTGCTGAGACAAAACACCTGACACCCGAAGTTGAAGAGAGACAGGTTTATTTGGTTTACAGGTGGTGGAGGCTTTCATTCATATTTGGTTGACTCCAAGGCAGAGTGACACATGGCGGAGGGTGGTAGCTCATGGTGGAGGGAGACACTGAAAGCAACAAGAACAAGAAGGGAGTAGACAACCCTCTTTCTGTCCCTTATGTTGTATGCAGGACACTCGCCCTAGGGCAGAGGTTGCCTCACACCCTTAATTCCAGCATTGGACCAGGAATCAATCATCACAAGCTCAAGATTCTGCCTCCTCCAAAAGGCCTGCCCTTGATGACCTCATGAGGCTGGGGGGCGGGGTGGGCATTGAGGCACGCATCATGACACCTTATTACTCCCTTAGTAGCCTTAGTATAGCTGCAGCCTTCAAAGGCCCAGGTGGCCCAAAAGACCTCTTAGGAAGACAAACAGAAAAGGAGGCCTCGAAGGAGTGCGAGGCCATGTGCTGTCCCCCGAAGAGGACACTTGCCAACTGCAGGATTCTTTCTGGGCTCCACACCTGGCACATGCAGAGTGGTTTAGGAGACAATGAGGAAGCCCTGAGCCAAGATCCCAAATATCCTGTCTTACGAGGCTGAGATTGGGAACCCAGGACTGCAAGGCTCTGGCCTAGAACATGTCTAACAATCAGCTTGAAGCTACAGTAGCATGACAATGTGGCCAAGGGGAGGACTAAAGAAAAAATTACGTTTTTACTGCATGCTATGCACTGTAAGACACATAAGATATATATATATTTCCTTAGTAGTCCCTTAAAACCAATGTGTATTGTCTAGTAGACTTTAAATAATATTTAGACTGTGTATAAACCTAATATAAAGTAAATGCTGTATAAATAGTTGTTCTATTCTTTAGAGAAACACTGACAAGACAAAAGTTTGTACACGTTCAGTACAAAGGAATGGTTTTTTAAAGAATATTTCCAATCCACATTTGTTTGAATTTAAAAATGCAGAATCTAATGTATATATCATTATACATAATACATTATAATATATATATATATTTAATACTGTCAACAGTTCTGTAAAAATCATTATTCCCACTTTACAGATGAGCAAATTGAGCCTCAGAGGGGTAAGCGTTGTACCCGAGGTCCCCAGGCTGGTAGGCAACTCAGCCAGGGCACAGCCTGACTCCAAAGCCATTGCCACCGTGGAGGGCACACAGAAAGGAGGCACTGAGCTGCCTGCATCTTGGCTGTTTCTCCTCATCTGTGTGCGTGGGGGCTACAGGACCCTCTTGGCATATGTGCCTTCAGCGTCTCCCATATCCCAAGCATCAGGGAGGTGCCTGAAAGGACATCAAGGGACCAGGTGGCCCCATGCAGTTTGCCAAAGGCCTGGCTTTCACCATCATCCTGAGCCCTCTGAATTTTGTTTTTTCTTGGAACGTCAGACTTGCATCTCCCCAGGCCCAAGAGCTGTGAGCCCATGCGAGGTAAAGGCCAGGGTGAGGCACAGAGCTTTGCCTGTTAGGAAACACCTCCTCCTGGAGGCTGGGGAACAAAATGAGGACGATGTGGCTGCCCAAGTGGCCTCCCTGCCTGGGCTCCCTTGGCACTGCCGTCACTTTTGCCCACAGCCTGCACAGTGAATGGTGCTCTGGATCCACGTGGGCCCAGCCTATCCTTACCCCACTCATCCCTCCTTCTGCCCTAGAAGGCAAGAGAAGAGCGCTGTTGTTTCCCTCCTCACCCCAGGCTAGCACCCTGCCCCCAGGATCCTTGCCACCACCTTCTCTGGCCTCCTTCCTGAGCATGCATCAGCCGGGTTGTGTTGCGCCCTCTCTCGTCCGCTTTCCACAGCTTGTTAGTGTTGCAGGAAGCTGAGTGAGATAGAAATATTACAGGCAGTCAGACAAGGCCAGGCCCTCAAGGAACAACACAGAAGACAAGATACCTTGCAACTGTGAGAGAGATGGATGCTCCTGCTGTGGGTCGGACCTAAAGACCAAAGATGAACAAATGCTTGCCTCCCTAAAGATAAGCATCTGGGATTGATCATCACCTTGAGGGAGCCAAAAAGAGTCACTAATCCAACTGCTACTGGCTGGTTATCAGATAAACTCCTGTTCTATACTCATGCCTGCTTGCTACGTGACTTGCTCCACCATTTGGTCCTGATGTAATCAATTTTACCTGATCAATGGTGCTTGTAATCTCATTGGTTAACCATAGTCTTGCCCCACCTCTTGCCCACCTAAGCAAGTTCCCATGTTCTCCACCTTAGACCTGCATGGCTTTACTCTATAAAAGTCTCTGGAAGGGACAGCTTCCTGGGGACAATGCACTCAGGTCCCCCTTCTGTTCCTCTCAAACAGAAGCCTTCTTTCCCCCAATAAATATTCTCTTGTTAACCTCCATTTGTTCTTAAAATTCATTCTTTGATTTTAGAGAACACAAACTCATCCCAGGTATGCTTCAGGTTGGGAATTTCATCTCCCCTATATCATTAGGAAGACTGCTTTGAGCAGGCCATGGGACACCAAGGAAGCCAAGATACAGAGGGTGAGTGTGCTGGTGAATGGCAGGTGGAGGCTGATTCACGTCTTCCTAACTCCAAGGCACATGTTCACACTGAATTTTGGAACGTTTAGGCCAAGAGTGATCTGAAGAGAATAAACACATTATATGTCGATTCAGCCTTTACAGTTGTTTTCAGAAGCCCACTCTTAACTTTTCTTTCAACAAAAGAGTTGTTATGACAATAGGACTGCTTTTAGTTATTGCATGATGCTGAAGAAAGTTTTAGAAGAAAGTTCCAGAACTTTCTTCTGAATTGTCTCACATGGGGAAGCAAAACAGAAGACAGTGGCTTTAACGACTCTTGACCTCTGAATCTTTCACTTCCTCGGAAGCCTTTGAAGTCTTTGAATGAACCCTAAAGGCCTTCAGGGTTTCCTGGAACACAGTTCAAACTCCACATGCCTTTGTTTTGAAAATGTTTTTCACATTTCCGTTTCTTGATCCCCTCTGTACCTAACGTCATTGTCGTCATTGCCAGCTTTGTCTTTAGTCATCTTATGATTGTAATATTTAAGTATCCTGTGCTTTTGAAAGGAATAAACAGAGTGAGTGACTCTGCTGCATATGGGATGAAGGAGGAAGTACTCCCTCAGGCCTACATCTGCGCACAGCTTTGTCACTGTCAGGGAGCTCTTGCTGTGGTGACACTTGGTGTGTTTTGGTACCTGATGGCCCAAGACCCTACATCAACATCTCTCTCCATTTGTATAACCTGAAATTGGAAGATTAAAATACTCAGGATATTTATTTGTGTTTTATTTAAGGTTTTGCTTATACCAAGATTAATATTTTTCTAAGTGAAAAATAGTTGCGCTGTTACTTCCTAGGCCACCCCAACCCTCTCCTGCCTGGAGATAGCTACCTTTCTTTCTCCTTTTTCAGTCTCTTCATTTTCCTCCTCTCTGGAGTTGCTCCTAGGGCTATATAACTCCCTGGTAGTTATTTTAAGCAGGACTTAATGGGTTGAGAGCTGTTTTAATTGGCTTAGAGCCTGTTGTAGGCATATAATGTAATAATTAATTCATTGTGGACCTGGTCTATGGGTTCTAATATCCTGCTTTTACTGCTCCCAATTAATAAGCATATATTTTTATGTGTAGTATAGGCAAAGCTGTTCCTGGGAATCCCATAAAGCTGAGCAGCTGAGCACTGACCTTAGAGATAACACATTCAGGATGGGACTGCCCTGCCATAGGCCAGTTTTCCTTCCTGTTTCCTTCTTCCCATCCCTTTCCGCACTAGCTCTTACTGGCACAATCTCCCTTTATAGAATGCCCCTATTTTAGGGACAACACTGAGTGGCTGATAGCTTCTGCAGTTTTGGTGAGTTTGCAAGTATTCTGGTAAGGTTCAAGTTAGTAGTTACACATGAACTCAATAAAACGTTCTCCCAGCAGGCGGCACTGTCGGCTTCCGGAGGCTCTGGACGCCGCTGCCCGAGGCCCACAGGCAAGCCCTCTGCCGGCTGTGAGTCGGAGCAGAAATTTCTGCTTTCCTGTTCAAGGACAGAGTGAAGTGCCCGGACTTCATCTGGAAAGCCAACAGAATCCTCCTTCCACAGAGAAGACCAGCAGCAGAGGCTATGCAGGAAATAGGTGGGAGGCAACCTTCCTAATGCTGTAAACCTGAGAAATAAGGAAGGCTTAACCAGATGCATGAACTGAGAACTATCCCAGTGAAGCCACAAATCTCTAACTCAGACATGCTGCGTTGACACATTGGGCTAAGAGGACACAATTCATTGAAGTGAACCAAGCATGTCATATAACAGTACCGCAGTGGCTCTTAGTCAGATCACACTGAGAGCCTAAAACAAGAAAACATCCTTGATCTCACTCCAGAATATTCTCATTGGATGTCTTTGGGCAGGTTGCCAAGGTCTATGTTATAATTCTCATAGATAATCCTGCTCCGTACTCCCAGCATCTAGTGCTTTGGGGCTTTTCTGATCCCTCTTTACCATTCCATCTGTGTGATGTAATGGGAAGAACAGGCCATGTTAAGGCAAGCTTTCCTATTCTGCATCACCTCGGCTGTGAAAGGAGCTGAGTTGCACAGTGGACTACCTGCCCTGAGTCGGAGACCAGCCTTATCCAGACTATGACTGGGTGCTCAGACCGTCCTATGTCCATGTTTTCCTCCCTCACCCCCAAGTCAATGTGCAGAAACTTCACTATTGTTGAGATCCTTGCCTTCTTCAGTAATCCCCTACAATATGGTGCTTTTCTTGCCCAGATTTTGTTCCTTGCCCTAAGGTTTGTCAGTACGCAGAAATTGAGCATCTCTTATTTTATAGTCTAAGAAGTAGCAAATGAGTCTTAAAGCAATGATCATTCAGGTCACTAATTATTTAATGACTTGGGAATCATAGACTCCTCCAAGGAATAATTAAGTCTATTCACAGTAGGAGAAAAGTCATATAGGGTCATGAGTGGTTGTATTTAATATTTCTATATCTCTTATTTATTTATTTATTTATTTATTTATTTGGTACAGGGTCTCACTATGCAGCTTGGACTTGGAATGCTCCTCCTATTCCAGCCTTGCTAGTGCTGGGATTGCACATGTTCACCACCACGCCTGGTTTCAGTGGCCAGCACAGCACACCCAGAGCAGGGCCGGCATGGCATGTGGTACTGGGGATCGAATCTGGGTCCTTGGGCTTGCCAGGCAGGCACTTAGACCACGGAGCTATCTCACTAACCCAGTTGTGTTTAATTTTATTGAGGAAGAGACTAGAAGACTGAAAATGGACAGATCCTCTGAAAGTGCAGCACATACAGCCTCCCTTGAGCACCATCTAGCTGTTAAAACACGACAGGTGCTTGGTCCTTAGCCTGGCACCATCACTGTTTTTGTAAACCTGCCAGTCCTGGGTCTTGCTCTGCTTTCCCCACCTGTCCCCACCCTACATTAGAAAGTTCAGCTGACCACAGTTCCTCCCAGTGCCTCTTAGCATTTTAGTCTCACCTCTCATGTGTGTTTATCCTTGCAATGTGTTTTTTCCTTGGGACTTTAAGCTCCCTAAAGATGGGGACTCCTGCTCAGCCACTTAGCTTAAATATCTGAGTAAATTAGTAAGTGCTGCAAGACAAGGATAATGCACTAGTAAGATCTTCCCCATCTACAGGGAGTATGGGCCATCTTTTAAGGATTATGTCTCGCTGTATCCCCCACCTCCCAAAATCTCACAGATCAGCTAAAAATATTTAATTTTACTGGTGATATATATCTTTGCCTTAAACATTACCTATGACCGTGGACCTCTTTGATAACATAAACATTCACTTTGGAATAAGTATAACTACCAATTTTTTTCTTTCCAGGCAAGAATGGCTCAGAATGGTTTTGCGAAGCACACATGGAGAATACAGGACATGAAAATGTCATCTATGTCCTATAAAGGGTAGCTTTTGGTAGTGCAGCTGGGTTAGGAACAGGTAGAATGTCCATGCTGGGAGAGCATTCAAGTCTTCATTTTGTAGAAACGTAACTAATCCTCGGGTGGGAGAGGGTCTCTTCCAAGGTCAGGCACAGGGACTTCACAACCTCCTTACCAGACAGTGCCATAAACCATACCCTGTGCTGTCCACTGCACAGCTGGCAAGGCCGCAGGCTCCAAGGTCAGAGTTTTGCTCAGTGCCAGCCAGCTGCATGTGGGATTCAGAAAGACCTTGTTTAGAAAACCAGTGAGACTGTACTTGCCACATGAGGCTGATTGTTAAACAAATGCTCCCAGGTGATTCTGGTGCACAGGAGGCTTTGGGAACTGCTTGTCCAGGTTGCTTGGATTGCTCCTACGGGCTAGCCCAGATTGTCTCTCATTAGCACTCAGGAGGATCTTACACACAACCTGAATCCTCTTAATTTTCCCTTCAAATTAAAACAAATTATCCCTAGACTATCTGCAGTCTCCTTTCTGAAACAAACTTAGAAATCAGAAGTATACACAACTCCAGAAAGAAGAAGCACCCTACCGTTGCTCTAGGCCTACAGAAGCCAGTGGCTGTGCTCAGGTCACATAGGTGGGTTGTGACAGAGCTGGGCCTGAATCGGGGCTTCGCTGCCTGTCATCGTTCAGTAAAGTAAAAACACTTTACTAAGTAAGTCTTGGTTTCAAGAGGATTTAAAATAATACATGCATATAATTAAGAAATAATGAAGACCTTCATGTCAAATGTGTGGAGCAGCTAACGAAGGAATACTAGGTAAAAGTATAGCTTTAACAGCTTGACCAAAGTTTAAAATGTTAGAAATTGCAAGCTAACTATTAAGCTTGGGCTTAAAGTTTCTGGGTGCAGAGAGATCTGCGACCTAACTTCATGTAGGTGTTACTTACTTTTCTCCATGCAGACTGTCTTAGTTACTTTTTACTCGTTGCTGGGACAAATACCTGACACTCAAAATGAAGGAAGGAAAGGTTTCTTTAGCTCACAGTTTGTGGAGGTTTCAGTTCATACTCTGCTGGCTCCAAGTCCACAGAAAACAATGAAGAGCAGAGGAGGAGCAACAACTGTGGCATCCATCAAGCCTCTCTCTTCCAAATTCTGTGGTGGTGCAGAGCTCCTCCAAAGGGGTGAGGCTGCAAAGCTCAAGCTCCTCCAGAGAGGAGGACTTCTCCAAGGAAGTGGGGCAGGGCTGGGCCAGGCAGGAAGCAGCCAGGGCAGGGCAGGGCCAGGCAGAGCCGGGCGCACAACGTCTTCTTCAACTCTTTCTATACACTTTGTGCTGAGTCACTCTGGGGTGGCCTACTTGGCCCTGGGGGTGGAGCCAATCACATTGCAGGGCAGGCCCTTCCCATCCTACAGGATGGGGCCACCACTGTGGTACCAGCCCATCCAGCCAAGCTTCCTCAAGGTGACACAATGTATCAACTACCACACAGACATAAAATAACCAACACCTAAAGTTAAAGAAGGGAAGAGTTATTTCAGCTCTACATTGGTAGAAGTTTCAGATTACCGTAGGCTGGCACCAAGAGAGGCTGACAGAGCACAGCAGCATCACAGAAGAGAAACAGTTCATGATGGGCAGAGAGCAGCCAGGGGAGCCCGGTGAGACAGCTCAGCCGACCAAGCACCTGCTTTGACAAGCAAAGGGACCAGGGCGTGATCCCAGGTCTCAAGTGCAGCGCTGGCTCCACCCCCGGGGCATGCTAAGCCAGCAACTAAGTTCAGGTATGGTGGTACATGCCTGTAATCCCAGTGCTGGGGAGGCTAAATACAGGAAGATCACTGTAAGTCTGAGCTGCATAGTGAGATCCTGTACCAAATACATAAAAAATGAAAAAAAAAAAAAAAAAAGGAGTGGGGAGGCAAGCAGCAGCAGCAGAAGCAGCTTTCTTCTCTCTTCTCCCTTTGAGGCTCACACCCAGGGACAGCCTTCCCAGCATCCACACCCAGAGGTATGCCAAACCAATCAGTGGACTAATTTAACGATCATGAATCCTTAATCCCAGCGCCTACACAGTCTAGGTCCAGCCACCTCTGAAAAGACCCACGTATGACCGCATGGAGCTTTGGGGCGACATCTACACACAAGCCTCGGCAACGTGTAAGCAGACTGTAGCCTACTACAGTGGCAAGTAGCAGGCCCCTCCCCAACCACAAGCAGACAACTGTTTACATAATGTTCAACTAAGACAGCTGTAAGCAGTAACCAAGGGGCTGTTGGCATACCGCGTTTCTGTCTTCCCTATCTCACTTTCTTTTCTCTGACTATCAATGTAACCTGCCCATGTGGGTAGGGATAGGGTGGGAGGGATAGGCAAAGAGACAGAGACACTTCGTACCACTTTTGTTCCATTTGGCGACAAATTATGCAATCCCCAATAAAGTCAATTAAGACCCATAAAATTAGACCTGTTACAATTTTGTCTTTTAACACTGATCACCTCAAGAATTTGGAAAAAGCAATGGAAAAAACATAAAGACACATTATAAATGGAAAGCAACTAAACGCAGAAATTAGTAAGACCGAAGAGGAAAATGTCAAGAGAGATTAATAAAGCAACAAACAGATTACTAAGACAGGTATTACGGGAAAAGGAAGACGATGAAAATATACAGCATATAGAATATGAAGGAGAAATAACCACAGACACAATGTTGTCTATAAATTCCTAAGGGTTATTATGTATGAATATATATTAATGAACTTGAAGGCTTACATGAATCAGACAAATTCCCAGAAAAATGTAAAATGCTTAAAGGAATTAAGATGTATGAACTCTACTCAAGGAATGTAAGCCTTGCATATTGTAAGTATTATGCACGATAAATGCATACTAATAAAATTAAAATGCTTTAAAATTGCCATAAATAATTTTTAAAATTACGCACCACTGAGTACATAAGATTTTTAAGTGAAATTAAAAATTGTTCCTCTCAAGGCAAAATACAAACACATAGGCAGCCTCTGAACAGGTTCTCATAATTTCTCTTTGTGTGTCTCTCACCTGTCTCGTTTGCAGTCTCTTTCTTCCCCTTGAGTGTGGGTTGGACTTAGTAACTTGTGGCTATCCAAAAAAAAAAAAAAAAAAAAAAAATGGCAGAGTGATTGGATGTCACTTACAAAATTATGTTACAGAGAGACAGTGACTTCCATCTCTCCCTCTCTCTTACTCTTATTTCCCTTGTAGCCCAGCTTTGGGAAAAGCAAGACGCCATGTTGTCACCACGTCCTGTCTTTGGCCAACTGTGCCAGTAACTATGAGGTCCGAAATTGGGTTTAAAGTCTTCCCAAAGCCACATGAGTGAGTCGAGCCACCATGCCTCCTTGGTAGGACCCACATTGATTGCCACTGCATAGTGATCCTCAGCCAGAAGCGTCTAGCTGCTCTTGCCCACAGAAAACATGATATAGCACATGGAGTTTTAGGTCATTTACATTCTGGGCTAGTTTGTTACATGCTAGTGTGTAACAGAAAGAGAGAGAGAGAGAGAGAGAGAGAGAGAGAGAGAGAGAGAGAGAATAAAAGCTTCCTAGCTTACTTGTGAGAACAGTGTCCTTATCCTTCATCATAGTGATAATGTAATGCAACTGTGCATAGATCTTAGGTGAACAATGAAATAAGTCCTGCACTGGCAAGTTCATGCTTCCTGGGAACTAATGCAAAGCTGAAAGTAAACATTCTGCTACCCAAGAAGACGCTCCCAAGTTGCTGTCCATCATCTGCCTTCCCATAGGCACTTACTATTCTGATTTCTTACCATAGGGTATTTTTATCTGATCATCAAAAGAAAACTTTTAGTATATGGCTTATTTTGCTCAACATAATGTTTGTACGATTAAGCTATATAGCTGCATGTAAAGTAGTTTATTGATTTTTTAATCTTTATATTATAAATATTTATTTCTCCAACTTGTCTTTGAATGCACATTTGCTTTCCTTTCTTATTTTGGGCTATGATAAACAATGCTGCTGCAGATATTACTGTACAAGTCTTTTTAAAATTTTTTTAAAACTTAATTTATTTATGGGTGGTTCAGCCTGCCCTGGGAGTGGGGCTAGCTCAGCATGTGGAGCCAGGGAGTGAACTGTGGTCCCTGTGATTGCCTAAGCTTGCCTAAGCAGGCACTTTAGACAGCTGAGCCATCTTGCTGGCCCGAAGTCTTTTTGTAGACATGTTTTCACTTTGGTTGAAGAAATTCCTATGAGTAGAATTGCTGAGTTCTAGGGTACATGTCTATTTAATTTTATAATGCTAAAACTGTGAGTTATCCAAAGTAATTGAAGTGTCATATTCTGAGCAAAATAGGAGAGATATGTGAATTCATCAACATGTGCTCTTATCAGTCTTTTAAATTTAATTCAAACAGCAGTGACGATGAAGTTGTATGTCACTGTGGTTATAACTTTCATTTCCTTCATGGTTAATGATAGGAAGCATTTTTTCATATGCTTATTTGCCATCTGCAGATTTCCCAATGAGAATCTTTAAATTTAGTTGTTTCCATTTTTTATTTATTTATGAGTTCTTCCACCCGAATTAAAGGTTATTTTTTTGTTGTTGTTGCTGGATATATATATATATATATATATATATATATATATATATATATATTTGCTTTTCATTTTCCTAATGGAAAACTTTATAAGTTCAATTATTTAAATACCAATACCTATTTTTAAGTTCATTTTTTTCTAGTAAATTGTAAATGTCATGTGATGTCCTTGACTAGTAAAGATTATAGATTCAAAGCCTAGGGGCTGGGGAGCTGGCTCCATGGCACAAGTCCCTGCCTGGCAAGTGCAAGGTCATGAGTTCAAACCTTGGTCCTGCAAAAAAAAAAAAAAAAAATTTCAAAACCTGCAGTAAACTTTTTACTTGATATAAAATTTAGAGAAAAAAAAATCCTTTAAATTGTAGTCCATCATCTCTACTATAGTTTTAATTCTACAAAAGGAGATGCAAAGAGAAATAAATTACTGTGTTTGAAAACTTCATGATCATTGTCCACCTATAAAAGACAATGGAATCAACATCCCAGTTGATAGAACTCAATAGTTCGGAATAACTTGTCAATCAAAGGTGAGCCGTCAACATAAAACTAAGTCACTAAGTAAGCGAATAAGTCAAGTGTCATTTGCATACTCAGAAGAATGCGTAGGATGTCTGGGCACAACTGAATTCATTCGGACAAAGTCCTAGGAGAAAACAGATGGAGCATTGACATTTGATCATTAGAGGAGAGATTAGCAAAGAAGTCATTTGCCCAGGTTGGAACAGGGTCTTGGGTGAAACACCTCGCATCTCATAGCAGCAGGGGCATCGCCATCTTCAGGCCTGCAGTTTTGAAAGTTCTAACTTTGCATTTTGCCTCTGATGTCATTCAAGAATGCTGGCATGTTTCCTTGTAAGGCTTGTGAGTTTTAATGAGAAATTCGTATTTCTTACAACTTTTTTTGCAAAAATTCTAAAAAAAACCCAGAATTTGAGATGCTGTTCTATGGAGAGGTTGACAAGCACCTGTCAAACTAGGACTTCTTCAACTCGGTTTTTCTCTCCATGAGCAGCGTGACCCATGTGCCAGCCATCTGCAGCTTAGAATGGCAACAGGAGCATGTTTGCCTTTTCTTTCTTTCTTTGCTGTTTCTAAATTTTTCTCTTTTCTCTCACAGTGGAGGCTAACCCAAGCAAATATTTTTTTAAATAAATGTGTATATTATGCACTATGTGAGATAATGAGTCTTTTTTTAAAACTTTATTTATTCATGTTATGGTAGGCTCAACCTTCTCCTGGGGGAGGGGGGACTGGCACAGCATGTGGTGCTGGGGATCGAATCGTGTCCCTGCGGTTGCCTAAGCTTGCCTAAGCAGGTGCTTTAGACTGCTAAGCCATCGCACTGGCCCCAAGCAAATATTTTCTTCTTTTAAATTTTTATTCATTTTAATGAGAAAAAAAGATAAAATAACAATGAAACAGTTTCAAAACAAGTTAGTAGGATGGTTACTATATATATATATATATATATATATATATATATATATATATATATTTATGGCTGGCTCAGCCTGCCCTGGGGGTGGGGCTAGCGTAGCATGTGGTGCCAACGTAGCATGTGGTGCTAGGGATCAAACTGCGGTCCCTGTGGTTGCCTAAGTTTGCCTAAACAGGCGCTTTAGACCACTGAGCTGTCTCGCCAGACCAATATGGTTACAATAATTAATACAATGTATATTGTTGTCTTCATAGTAGTTATTCAGAGGACAAGATGTAGGCACAATATCTTGTCTAAACAATATTAGTACAAACTTTTATTCTCAATGAACTAAGAGAAAGTAGTTGTATATCTATCCTAACTCTCTTCTGTATACATATATATATATATTTTTTTCTT